>JACXGM010001858.1:0-28271 GCA_016801145.1 Umbra pygmaea | reverse complement strand
ATAGCAATTCCTGGAAAATTGGGCACCAGGCTGGCGTTAACTCTTCTGCACACTCTCGCAAAAGATAAGCCGAGATACCATCTGGTCCGGTTGTTTTTTTAGTGCAAGTTTTCCGGAAAAGAGAAGTAACTTCTGGCATAAATATTGTTTCTTTCGTTCAGAAAAAGATATTGGGGCACACAGCTTTCATCAGGAGAGGAACTTATATGCCTTTTTAAATCCCCAAATGGCTGACAAGCCTGACACTTCAAGAGAGTCCTATGACTTTTCAAGTTGCAAGAAGTTGGCATACTGGGCGGACGCTTAGAGACAATTAACAAAAGCGAAGACATTTTAATGAGCAAAGGTCTATTCTGTCACTAAATCCCCCAGTGTGCATCCATCTTACCAGAATAATGTAATTAGGTACAATCCAGTAGGCCTTTTTACCTTGACCTCTATATATGTTATTCCTCTACTGAGGAAACATTTCTTGAAGTCAGTTAATATAGCAGGTTTGAGCTTCTTGTGAAACAGGCCCACATGACCAGTGGATTTTACAGAGTGCCCCAGGTCTAACTGAGTTTTCAAGGAGCACTTATCCTTAAAGACTATACTCCTGGAGTATATATCAAATTATTTCTCCTTTGAGTAGACATCAAGGCCCGTGCATACAAGTGCTGTTAGCCAAGAAAGCCACAGATGTGGCCTCAAAAACATCCAGCCAGTGGCGGAATGGCAGGCCAGCAGCATGCATGCTTACGTCCAGACTGGATGACAGGAATATGCATTTTGTTAAAGTGGGGATGGTAGCATACAGCAGGAGAGCACTCTCTTAATGGAATGACCATAATGCTAGTATCAGGCCGGACCAGGCATATCTGTGATCTCTATTGTTTTTTTCCTCTCTAGATACTGTATACCAATGGAATTCAAATGTGTCATCGCAAGGGATTTGCAGTGGGGTTAAAATACGTTGATGAATTTAAATAAATACCGTAACCATGCTCTTGGTGTATAAGTGAAAAAGTATCACTGAGTATTTAATCATTATACCTTTTCAATATAACTGCATGATTATTTAATACAGTCTGCTCCTCGGTGCTACTAAAGCAGGCGATTCATTACATTTAAACATGGCTGTCAGTCTGCTTTCATTCCATTGCTGTCCCGGCCCTGCATTTGATCATATGGATTTGCTTTCTGCTCACAGCAGCAAAACAAAAGAAAACCTACGTACAGCTAATCATTCTGTTATTTCCTTCATTTATTGTATAGGCACACTACAAGTATATACTGTATTGTGTTGCGTAAGATGGTTGTGAGTTCAGGAACTCAACTGTGGTGCAGCTTGGTGCTAGAAAATACACAGTGAGAATGAACCTCTGGAGTCATTTGATGTGCACGGCGGTTAATCTTGAGCTGCCTATGGCTAACGCATAGCAACAAAAAAAGAAAAACGTCACCGGTATTTGTTATATGGTCTTCAGGATGGTCATGAATTAACTTTCCATCTGACATGCCTGCTAAAATATAAGTTCCCTACCTATTTTTTATAGTACATTAAGAATTTTTGTTTGGGATCTGTACTTGAATCAATCGAGATCAAACAACTACCAGCTGGCTATGATACTTGGGAAACCAGATACAGAACCAAGCGTGACCATTATTTTATTGGTAATTTCAGGAACTGTGTGAGCCTCACAGTATTTACGTCTGATGGTATCAGATTTTGATGATATGGCATTGTGGTACAGGCTTTAAAATATGATGCACATTTGGGGCATGAATTATGGCTTATTGTTTTTCTTTTAAATGTAAATCTCAGTCCGCACCGTAGTACAGGTTAACTAACCCACAGTTGAATGAATTTAGATCTGGCCATCTGGACAATGTCTACCAAGAGAAACAATTTCTACATTACTCTTAAACCACAAATGTATTATAACAAAATAATAATGACATAGGGTCCCATTGCTAAAGTCCTGGTATATATTTCTTTTCAAGAATGTTTTACACCTTTTTAACAATATAATTCTACTAATTATGGTCTACTAAAGTCAAATAGTAACTCTATCAATCATAGTCACAACTATGCGACAGACTAGACAACAATTATTAACAATGCATCTCAAAAAGCTCTAAAATTGTGTGTTTCTTTCTTGTTTGTCTGGTAATAGCCAAGTGATACACAATATACACAATATGAAAACACTTTGAATTGCAGACCTGCCCCTTGACATTCATGTGGAAGCCTTGTATCTTGGCTAAAATCTATGTTTATGGAAAAAGGTCAGTTGGCAATCAAACACAAAAATCCTGCTCTCTGGATTGATAGCTGTGTGTCTGGGCATTAGGTAACTTAAGAGACAGCCAGGCAGAAAAACAAACAATTCATTTTGTCAGCCTGCCAGACAGCCAACCAGCCGGCCAGCCCTCTGGAAATATCTGAACTAGCTCCCAGATGGCTCAGGACAACATAGTCCAGGGCCTTAGTGATCTAGAAGCACTCACAATGCTGTTATCTGCCTGAAAAGATAGGGGGGCCATAAAAGTCCAACAGCGATGGCTAGTTTTGTTTTATGAGAGTAATATTGTAAAAGCGTATGAAAGTTGTTATTTAATGTTATCACATATAATATTGTAAAGGCATTTATGTATTATGCAGTATATAATATTGTAACACTACTGTAAGTAATCCCCATACTGAAGCACCTGTCTGTGAAATGGCCAGAAATGGCCACTTAAAAAAATTTATATTCATTAGTCATGTTTGTGGGTATATTGAAACAATGCATGTTGAATTATCAAAAATTATGTGTAAAATTATTAAGACTACCAGTGGACTAATTATGATGTAATCAATTGTTTACTCATACGAAGGACACTTGTGCAATGTAGGGTAGAATAAACAAATTTAATGTGAAATGAGCTCATACTTTGATGAATAAGTGTCACATCTAGCCCAGGGTGGGCTAGCATGGATATGTGAACTGAGATACGGACTCTGAGTGTATTTGTATAAATTTCATATTGATTATTCTGTATTGTGTTTTCTTATAATTATGGCCAGTGCTAATGCACTGGGATTTGTATTCATGTTAGATTGTCATGTTGTCAGGCTGACATCTGGGAGCTGTATCTTCTGTTACTGTAAGTTGTGAGAAGAGTGTAGTTTGGTTTGAGTATTTTTATGCGTACACTCTTTGTATTTAGCTAATACGTCCGTGCCGCTATAGAGCACAGATTTACTGTTATATCGTTGTGCCTCTTGTTCAAACAGATGAGATTGCTTACGCTCTGTAACAGACTGTGTTTACTTTGCATAAGTATTTCATTGTGCAACTCACCATTCAAGTCACATGCAACTATGCCTTTATATCTGTACACTTCTCAGACTGGTCAATAATAAATCTACAAACAACTCCTCTACCTGCTTTGGTCTCCCTCTCACCATATCCACACCAAACCGTGACAATAAGTCAATGTAAACAACAAAGTTGCCTTATCAATTAAATATGTTCTATGAAAAACAATGTTAAGTTGTATGGAAAAAACAACAACTAATTGGAGCATTTTATGTTGCTAAATGTCATCTTGAAAATTGCTGTTTGAGTAGTGAATAATTATCCCACACACATCGGTAGGGTGAATAATTGCAGAGAATAAATACGTTTTCAATGCTACACCTCAATTGCCCATGTGGTAGAGGGCTGTTTGGCACGGTAGCTACAGACAATTGTTTCTGAGGATAGAAAAAAAGGGATACCTGCTCCAGCTTTAACAAATTCAATTTGATTACCTTCCTCTCTTTCAACTCATATCTCTGTAATTTTCTCTTTTTCCTTTCATTTCTTGCTCTCTCTCCCAAACCCAAGCTGCCTACCTGACTGTTGATAATCAATGCACCCTAATTGCTGAAGAGCTTGCAACAGTTGAGAGTATTCCTTTCTTAGGGACTTCTTAATTAAAGCTGTCAACCTTCTATGTGGGTGGCTACCTACACTGGCAGCAGTGTTAAGACCAAAAACACCTTAAGGCTTGAACACAATCAACATGTTCAGTGCTATTGCTGCCACCTACAATGTATGCAGTTGTGCTTTTCTACAATCTCACTGGCGAAAAAATTGAAGCATGTCCCAGAGGAACAATACACATTTCTAAAGATGCACCATGGAGAGGATATTGTAAGGTTGGTTCCATGCCTCGTACGGCAGCTGCTCTGCTCACCATCATATAGCTTGTCGGATGAGGGTGAAGTCGGCCCAATGTCCCATCGCAGGGCGCACCGCCTGGCCTGCAGGACATTTACCACATGGTGTTGCAGACAGGCCAAAGAGATCACGGACCTCAGCCAAGCAATGTGCTTTTAATCCTGATACCATCTAGCAGGCAGAGATGGTACAGGAACATCGCTAACAACACAGTGACTGTGTTGAAAATATTCTACCCCCAGGCGTGCAGACTGTTGAACTATCTGGATATCTATCCTGCACCCTGATCTCTACTTCAGAGCCCATTTGCACATTCACACTCCAACTCATCTGCACACTCACACCATATACACACTCAACTGCACAAACTATCCATGGACACAAACTACCTCTTAACTCACAGTCACTCACATGCTCTTTCCCTTAATATTTTAAAACACACACATTTAATCTACTCTTCTGTACCAAGTAGAGTAGAGCACCTTAAAATCTATGATCCCTACAGTACATTTTTTGTTTCATACACTTGTTACTTGTATTTTATTAATTTGTTACTTTTCTTTCTTTCAATAGATTCTAGTTAATTCTAGCAACTGCATTGTTTTAGGAGCCAACACAATAGCACTTTGTATAATGTGTGTTTAATAAAACTTTACGACACACACACACACACTTGTTTTGGCAGTCTGTAATAGGAAGGATAACCAGGCAGGATATTATTAACTTTTATTGTGAATGCTCTAATTAGCCAGTGTTCCTGATATAGGCTATAAACATAACATAAATAACATATTATGAAATCAGGTAAGCAAAAGATGCTGAAATTATTTCTATTTACAGTTGTGTCCAACGTAAGACATTTTATATGATAATAGGCTAGTAGTGCATGCACTGTGGAAATATATATTTTTTATGTGGTTTAGTCCCGCACTGTGCTGTGTAAAATATTTGTAATCTTATGATTGTCTAGGCTCTCAGGCATTTAGAGCTGTAAGACATCTATAGCCTCTGTGAAAAGGCTTATCATGTTATCTTTTCTCAATACATGTTATGGTCGCCATGGCTCAAGGGCCTGCAGATGTTAAGAAAAAATATATAGGCTAAATAATGATACAGATCTAGCCTGACATTCAGAACTGAATTATACATTATTTAATTCTGCTTCACTCCATTTTTCAATTGCTGAAACAAAACTTCAAAACGTTGGTGTGGCTAGTGATTCAGGGACTGGAACCATGCAAAGACCTGCAAGGTTTTTATGTTTGTGTAACTGGAACAAATATGTTAATTAAACATCAAATAAATATCCTGTTATTGCACTGCTATTATCAGCAGCTATTACGATAGCTATACTGTATGTTAAAACACATTTGAAAGTGGGGCATGTCAAATGTAACAAACGTCTTTACTTGGAATTCATTTTATTTCAGAATTGTACCATTAACCAATGTTTTCTGTACCATTAACCTTTTCTTTTAAAAAACTGTTATCAACTGTAAAAAATTGATAAATGCACCAAGACGGCATGGGGTTTAAACGATAGCTTGGAATCAAAGCATATTTCTGTATGCAATCTAGGTTAATTATGGGAAACAGGAAATGTATCGCCAAATATCAAATAATATTTGTGTCCAAATCATGTTTTTGCGCCAGTAACTGAAAAACGTTAGTAGTGCAAATGTCACCAGTGGAAACATGGCACATATCCTGCAAATGCTAGTCAGAACACAGCCTTTGTAAATGAAGAAGATATAAGCTCCATGCCTTCATAAAGACAGAGGAACGAAGGAGAAAAAGAAAGAGCAGAAAAGAGAAAATAGAGTGAACCATAAAGAGGAGTGGGCGATTTTGTTTCTTTTTCTGTATCTAGCTTGGTCTTTTTTTGTCGGACTGTTAAATTAAGGTGTAATGTAATCTGTACATTTTCTCAGCCCACAGATAACGGTGAGGAAAAAAGAGACAGAGGAACAAAGCCTCTCTAACTGTCTGAGTTTATACAATCCTGAAATCATCTGATTAGCTAGCTGTCTACTAGCCAGTGCCTAATGTGTTCATGGATTTACGCTACAGGCCAGAAGTTGTAGAATGTCCAGGAATTCACAATACATGTGTTTTGATAAAAATTGATACCTTAATTTGCTAAGGTGGCATTAAATTGTTTAGATGTTATTGTTGTATGATTATTTATTATTATTTATGATAATGTAATTTATCTATAAGCTATAGGTTTAATCATTGTGACACTGAATAAATGGCTGCTGAATATTTGGTAGTGCCATTGTATGTGAATAATTATTTATTAATCAGTCATCCAACATTGATAGATATTTGCAACATCGGTAATGTCTTGGATATACTTTCATCAATCTAATTTGTCGAATTTCTTTCAAAAATATGAAAATCCCTGGGTGTTCTAAAACCTTAGAACAGTAGTATACAGTAGATAGAAAATGTTTGCTGGTTTAAATGGTTTTATGGATAATATGATTGCTACTTAAACTATTGCTAATCTTATTCCCAAATACTTTCCCCCAATATGTGGAAGGTTTGATTGAATGATGTGTCATATGCAATAAGAAAGTTGTAAAAATTCCAGCGACATAAGACATTGCCATCATCGGTTCAGTCTGCCGACCAATCATCTGCTACAACACCTTTCCACGTGTGTCTTGTGTACCTAAGCACCAATCATAACACAGTAACATTGTTGGAGGACAGCTGAGTGTACAGAGCAGATGCTGGCTTGATAATGAACTGGCTTGGAGCAGAACAAGGCAGTTACTGCTCCATTCAAATTAAATCGTTGTGATAAAATAATGTTAGCTAGCTAACTGAAGAAATGTTTCATATAGTGGTGCAGGCTACTCACTGGTTAGTTTCTCCTGTAAAATAAATTGCCTTGCTCAGTCTAAACCAGGGATTCTAAAACCTGTCCTGGAGACCCCCAGCCATGCAAAAAAGGGGAGTTGATTCTTGACTCGTAAGAATCTAGTAGCAATACAAGAAGATAGAGAGTAATAATATAGTAATTTAATGGTGGAAAATACCACCAACTCATAATGAAACATGTGACAATACAACACAAGCCAGGGCTTTTGTAAAAAGGGTGATGAGTTTCAGGTGCATGTTGCCCTGAATTGCCAGAAAGAGGAGTTCGGACCAGTGGCCTCAGTACATGATAGAGACATGATAGAGAATAGGTTTATGATACAAATATTCTTGTATTTACATTTTAATTCAACAATGTGAAATAAAATATATATATATATATAAATTGCAGGAGGTTGTTTGTAGTTTGTAGCTCTGATTACAGTTTAAAGGGGGAACCTCTGGTCTAGACTCAGAATCCGAAGGAAAATGTTAGACTATTGCAAATCAAACATTACACCTACTGTACCACTTCTGTCACAATACTATGTGGCTATAGTATTGAATATACAGTTGACTGTTGATAGAAGTGCTACAAAGCAAGGCACATGAGGGACCAGGGCCGGCCTGAGGCATATTAAGCGAACTAAGCGGCTGCTTGGGGCCACCAGGGGGCCCCCAATCGAGTGCACAGGTGACTCAGCGTGGTAGGAGGGGGCCCCCAAATCATGATTCAGCAAATTCTGCTTAGGGCCCCCAAAAGGCTCAGGCCGGAACTGTGAGGGACACTGCACTGATGCGAGCAGATCAGTGCATTTGAACACATTGTTTCTTTCATAGACTGTGGGACATAATGGCTGATGTCCTGATTAATTTAGCTGTTTGTACCAAGCAGGCACTGAAATCCACCCAGCACATCCATGTCCCTGCAACTGAATGGCAGACTACACCTAGCGTGGTTAGGGAAAGGGGGGTTGCGGTTGCAGCACATTCAACTATGTACCACAGAGAAGCCTCACTGTCACCATATGTAACTCCAGCAGGGCTGTGGCAGCCACGCCTGTGTCACTGGGCCTGTTAATTGATCTGTTGTGTGAGGCGAGCAAACGCAGCAGTTGACGGATGCAGTAACATAGTGTTTGTCGGTGAGCAGAAGAGCAGCTGCTGTACTCAGGTACATTAAAATGCAATTAAATGGGCATCATTAGCAGAGTGTCTTGTGGGTGTTTAACACCCCCCCCCCTCACACACACACACACACACACACACACACACACACACACACACACACACACACACACACACACACACACACACACACACACGTTCCTTTCCAAGGTTCACATCTCTCTTCAAGTGCACTGCATGTCACTCTGACAAGACACAACCATTTTTCAACTAAAAAAAGATAAGCAGGACAGGGAATGAACTAACCCCAGCTTAATGGGTTTACCCAGAATGGTATTTTTCAGTGTTTAACAAACAAAAGACTAAATTATAACACCTGTATCAAATAACTGCAAACCATGGTAACAAATAACACTAAATACTAAGAATAAATATACAGTAGATTATATTCATAGGTGCCTAACCTACACATTCTAAAGACTGTCAAATGGAACATTCAAATATCACAATAGCTGTGCATTCCCCATTTTCATGGTATGACACTGGAAGCCTAAATCAAGACAAAAAGATTAAAAAATGGTTTCTAGCTGACAGGCATTCTGCTGACTCCTCCCCTTCTGCTTTCATTTGTTCTTCCATCCATTTCACCATCCAAAAGTCACTAACAGATTATTTAAAATGTTTGTATCTCTGTGTCATGGCACTATCTGAGGTTTTAGCAAACTGCTCTCTATCTGCACTACATTAAGCATGAATCTATATGATCTGCTCATATCTACTTGAACAATTGCAGCCAATGGATTCACCTTGTATTAGAGGAGCTTATGGTCAACTCATTGTCACTCAAAACAAATGAGTTGTTCATCTTGAATATGCAGTATACAGTAATGACAATTAATTTGTACCAAGAATCATATCATTAAAAGAATCATTCTCGAACACCACATACTGTACTGTCTCACCATAAAGCATTTTAAACACACATTAGCCGCTATACAGTACAGTGTGACAAATCCTAATAAAGAAAACACTAGAGATTTTCTGTAAGAATGCAATTTCTCATCAAATCTAGTATTGGTCATCTAATACAAATCCCTTAAGCTATTTCCCAGCCAAAAATCGAATGTGCTCTGAGAGATCCACAAAGTGGCTGTCTCCCTGTTATGGCTCAGTTATTAACAGAGGCTAGACCCTAAACAGACCCCTACTGTATATAGCCTTGAAACTTTGCTATAAAGAAGCACTGAAACACATTCAAAGACTAAACTTTTATTACATTATGTTCCTGTTTCACACAACACTGTCTGGCATATGGCTGTGACCTTCAGGGATCCTGTCTTGTGGACAGAATTTCTGTCTTGTGCCAGAAGCTACTTAACAGATCTGATGTTTCCTGCGTTGGAAATATCTGCTTTGTTGAGAAGAGAAGGTGGGGCAAAAACCCCCAATAGACAGGCTGCCCACACTCTGAATGGTGAAGGATTCATTAGCAATTAGACAGGAGATATTGGGCCTGGTTTGGCGTTTACTATGTGGCACATGTGATATGCTGCTGGGCTTGGCAAATCTGTGAAATCCATTTACTGCATTTTCTAACATTTTTATGAAACAGTTTCTCAATTTTTCCTTCACTGGACCCCCATACCCTCAATGTGTCCTAGTGGATTCACGTTGGCCTTGCATGTCTTCCAATACTTACTACTTTGTTCATTATGAATCTGAAAACTGCTGGAGGAGCCATAAGTCCTGGATTAGTCCTTACTAAACATTGTCTTGCATTGCTCCCATCTAGAAAGCATCTTCTGGCATGTGATGTCCAATTCCCTTTGGAAGCAAAGAAAGCTTTTTGTCTGGCATATGATATTTGCCCCCTTAAATTCCACCTAGAAATATAGAGAAGAAAATTGCAAAACAAAACCTGAATTATCTTAGGGTGAGTTCAGCTGGAAGTCAAATTATGTCCTTCTGGTTAAACCCTTTCTGAACAAAATCAGACGAAAGCACATCTGCCTATAACGCTTCCTTAACTAACCACTGACTGCTGTTATATAGAGCTCTGTTATTTTTAGATACCTCTTTGATCTGCTATTCTGTACTGAGTGTAATACTTAAAACAATATTTTTATATTGTCAAAATAACAGTCAATTGGCGATCTCATACAAAGTGTTCTTTCATGCCATTATGGGGCTCCTTTTTCTATGTCTGAACCCCTGCCTAGAGCGAATGACTCACTGAAACAATGCAATCAGTTGTTTCAGGCACCATGTAGTTTCTATGGGAACCATAAAGACAAGTAAATTGTATCCAGTCCATCTTATTTGGTAACATGGTGGAGGAGGGGCCAAAGTGCTTGAGGTGTTATTTATATAGTAAAGAAAAAAATCATAATCTACATGAAATGGTTGGTAATATAACCTATTTACCAAATGCATTTTTAAAGACCATGGCATGTGAAACACTTTGGCATTTCTTATCGTGCTCTGATGTACAAAGGTGAGTAGACACGCATGAGATGTGATTGCTGAAGGCGCTGTGGATATAAGGGCAATCAACTGGACATCACTGTTCATTGGCTCAAATGAACGGAGATACAGATGTGTGGCTGGGACCCACAGGGACTGTGCTCATGAAGTATTATAAATATGAATAAATACATATTTACATAAATATGGATACTGTTTGAGATGCATGTTCATATCATCAGTCATGGAAAGTTGCCTTTATGTTTCGTTAGATTTTCTGTGAACTATGTTCTAACTATACACTATTTTCTAAAGTTTGGGGTCACTCAGCAATTGTCATGTGTTTTGATTGAACTTGATATCTTTATTTACCAAGGTGGCATTACATTGATAAGAAACTATAGTCAAAACATTATTAATTACAAATGAGCTAAAATACATCATAATTTGAACATAATTCGGAAATAATGGCTGCTGAAAAAGTGGCTTTGCCATTGTATTTGAACAATTAATTATAAATCAGTAATTTCCAACAATTATAGATATTTGCAACATTGGTAATGTCTTGGATATACACTGATCAGCCATAACATTAGGCCCACTGGCAGCTAAAGTGAATAACACTGATAATCTAGTTATCGTGGCACCTGTCAGTGTATAGGCAGCAAGTAAACATTTTGTACTCAAATTTGATGTGTTAAAAGCAGGAAAAATTGGCAGGCATAAGGATTTAGGTGACTTTGACAAGGGCCAAATTGTGATGGCAAAATGACTGGGTCAGAGCATCTCCAAAACTGCAGCTCTTGTCAGTACAGGGGCGTAGCAACAGGGGGGGATCGGGAGGACATGTCCCCCCAAATGTTACAGACAGGCATTGTGGTCCCCCCAATAATAGGAACAATTTGTGAAAAATATATGGTATGTCCCCCCCAATATCAAACTCGTTCCGACGCCCTTGGTCAGTATCTATCAAAAGTGGTCCAAGGAAGGAAAAGCGGTGAACCGGCAATAGGGTCATGGGCAGCCAAGCAGGGTTCAAAATTAGCACCATTTACCAGCCAAATGCTTGTAAGATATGCATGTGGCTGGTAGATTTGCTTCACTGACCAGCCAAAAAAACAATAGCAATCTGTTGAGTGGCTGGTAAAATTTGAACATTCACTAGCCGTTTGGCTGGTGGGTGAAAAAGTTAATTTTGAACCCTGCAGCCAAAGCTCACTGATGTACATGGGGAGCGAAGGCTGGCCCGTGTGGTCCGATCCAACAGACGAGCTACTGTAGCTCAAATTGCTGAAAAAGTTCAAGCTGGTTCTAATTCAGAAAGGTGTAAGAACATACAGTGCACCGCAGTTTGTTGCGTATAGGGATGCGAAGCCACAGACTAGTCAGAGTGCCAATGCTGAAAAAAGCACCTACAATGGACACATGAGCATCAGCACTGGACCACAGAGCAATGGAAGAAGGTGGCCTGGTCTGTGTCACATTTTCTTTTACACCACGTAGATGGCCAGGGGCGCGTGATTCGATCACCTGGGAAACATATGGCACCAGGATGCACTATGGGAAGACTTCTGAGTTTACCCCAAAGTTTTGAACGCTAGTGTTTGTTACATTTACAATGTCTAGTAAACATCAAACTATATTTTTCTTTACCTTTAGGAAAACTAATTATTTTTATTTCCCGTTCATGCCCATTATGAGGATGCCACATAACATTGGAGCTCCGATTAATCAACAGACACAAGCTAAGTAGAATGATCAGTGTTAATTAACACAATAACAAAATTCTGGCAAAGTAACATTTCAAAAAAATACATCACCCAAACACAGCCCACTGCTTAGTGGAAACGAGAAGACCAGGAGTTGTCTGGAGGGGCACCCCAAACTCTAAGTCTAGTACCCCAACAGCCAGACGCGTTAAGTCAACATGGGCCCATCAGCGCCAAGGATCCCAGCTGGTGCTCCTGTACCTGAGTGACCCACAGAGGAACTGAATCCAGCAAGGAATGGAGCTATCTGGTGTTTCCATTTTGATCTTTTTATTTTGTAAAGACCCACTTGCTTCTCAAAAAGCTAATTTTGAGGAACTGATTTTTAAAGCTAAGATTCCAGGATGTTCGCTCATATGCACAAAAAGACTACAATGATAGAAGAAGACGGGGGGTTATAATTTAACAAGACTACAATGTTAGAAGACATACTTTATACTTTAGTATTAACGGCATCTGCTGTTCCAGACCATCCGTGCCAGTGTAGGTGTATGTTTGTGCACCAGTGAGTGATGAATTGAACATGTCTTTTCCCTTAATGTCATCTGCATTCAGAGCAGGCTCCAAGCTTCACTTCAGATGAATACCCAAACACAGCCGCGGTCAAGAAGCAAACAGTTGCTCTGTCATGTGGGGTTAAATGTCTTAACAGATAACGGGAAAGGCCGTCTCAGCGTTCAGGCTGTTTGCAGTAGAGAAGCGCCCGTCAAGATGCACAGGCGCCTGGCTCTGACAGAGATGCATGAAACCGAGACTGCTGTCAGTGTCTGCCAAGGCCTGAATCTCTAAATCAAGAGTTGCCATCACTGATCTGTTTCAATAGCTCCCTGTCATGAAACAAACGTTATTTGGTTTTTGAGTTGTCATATTCAATTGACTGAAACTCAGAGAAGAGAACGGGTATTTGTGAGTGGTTGCTCCTTTGGGAGGCATAAAAAACTATTCATGAGAACATCCACAAGCAAAGAAATGTCATTCAAAAATTCCCAAATTGAATCCATGGAACTAAGCAGCATACTTGTTTAGCAGGAACAAATTTAAATGTAGCTACAAGACAAAATTTGTTTTGCATGTTTGTTTCTGCACCAGAGCCTCCCCGTGAGCTCAAACTAGTTGAATCAACATAATTTGTCAACATATTATGGCACTGATTCAATGTGTGAAACACGTTCGAATTTGCAAAACTCATCAACCAATGCTGTTTTCATCTAATTTCAACCGGCATTGGAAACATAAAAATTTGGTTAAAAATTTGATTTAAACACAAGGCCACTGGGCACAGATTAGTTAAATCAACATTGTTTCAACATTATTTCTCAACACTTTTTGAGGTGTAATGTATTCTTGATATTGGATAAATCTTTTATCTTTAGGGTGAAAAGTAAAAAAAGCACTGTTTAGATGCAGTGTTCAGTGAAAACAGAACTACATTCACTTTCATACAGAACATGTATTTCATTATATTTTAATATGGCAGTTTAGATGGAACAATTATTCTCTACACTACAATGACAAATTGTGTTTCCACAGGTTTGTCAATGGGCACAATTCAGTGTGTCTTTAATATAGTTTACACATTTTAAGCTGTGCATTTTTGTAACAAAGTCATCCAGGGGATTCACATTTTACTGATAATCTGCTCTCATTTTAATGATTTGTGAGGGAATTATTACATGAAAATAACGTAACAGGACATGTGGTTTATGGGTTTATACCAATGTTGTTATATTTTGTAAAAATGCGGCGTCAGCTGGCTCTGGTTATGGAGTCTTACTTCTGGTCGAAAGGTTGCCAGTTTGTTTTCTGAGGGGGCAAAATGTTTTTTTGTCCTTGAGCAAGGCTCTTCAGCCTAAATTTCTCCAGGGGATATCCCTGTACATACTGGATAAGAGTGTCTGCTATTATACTAAGATATAAATAGTATAAGCCTCCCTACTGAACAACGCACACATTTTGATCAACCAGCATAAAAATGTAAAATTACCTATGTAAGACAGACAGACAGACACAGACAGACAGACACAGACAGACAGACAGACAGACAGACAGACAGACAGACAGACAGACAGACAGACAGACAGACAGACAGACAGACAGACAGACAGACAGACAGACAGACAGACAGACAGACAGACAGACAGACAGACAGACAGACAGAGATATTTCATTTTATTTAGTTAGCACATGGATTCCATGAACTATTCAGTGCTTGTTGTCTCACATTAAGACAAATATTGAATGTGAACTGTAGAATTAATACAACCAGCAAATAATAGATTTAGCTTGCCCCAGTCTGTCATAGCTTATATTTACAGAGGTTTCTCAATGCAAAACAGCTGTTATTGATTAATAAACACTTATATTGGCCACATAAAGGCATTCATAAAGATATTAATATAAAAAGTGATACACGTTTCACACGTTTCAAACTAAGCTTAGACAAGAACTTTTGTATCAAACAAATAATCAGGCTGTAAACGTCAAATATAAAAGTATCTTGATCTGTCCGACAGAATGATGATAGTTGATGTCAGGGGCTCCACATAGCGCAAGCTGTGACAATTGGAGGGGAGAAAAATAAAATAAAATTTAATAAAATCCTAATTATAAATAATAATGGTAAGAGGTTTCGTTCGCTATGCAGAGCTACTATATACATTATATGTGTAATATAATTTATTTTTATTTACACTTTATTAATTTAT
Organism: Umbra pygmaea; assembly: GCA_016801145.1. Lineage (NCBI taxonomy): Eukaryota > Metazoa > Chordata > Actinopteri > Esociformes > Umbridae > Umbra > Umbra pygmaea. The sequence goes on along the minus strand of JACXGM010001858.1, from coordinate 13,145 downwards.
TCCTATGTTATTACTGTATATTCAGCATTAATTATTGTTTCAGTTATTGAGTATTGTTACAGAATCTGATATTTCCGCAATAAACTTGGTATTGGTATCATGTTGGTATTACAATTATTACAGAAAATGATTTCAGCTTTCTTCAGATGTTGATATTTGGTTGCATTGACACTCATCCACAGATCAGTGTCTCTTTTGCAATACAGGAAACAGCTTTTCAACAAAGTTAACATGTTGTCTCCCAATTTTGTGGTTCATGGGGAAATGCATTTAGATTTTCAGTTATACAGTAGACTTATTAAGAAAGTAGACTACAGTGTTTTTTGAATGAGTAGGCATCTTTAGATGAAAAACAGACAGTATGCTGTTGCCTAAATCCTATGCAATTACATCTTAAATTATAGATGTTTTGTAGATTTGTAGCTTGCATTACTTATTTGAGGTGCCCAAAATCTGCATAGCTCATGTCTCCATGGTAGCACAACATTTAATGATGAAAAACAACACGCTACCAGAGTCGACCTTATACTGTAGGTGCCTTTAGATCAATCATTAACTTCCGGTTCAAATGATCTGTCCAGGGACTCAGAATGCCACAGCAGGAAAGTCCCAGCTTCACAAGGGTTCAAGTTCTGCCCATGGTAAGTTCAGGGGTCCCACAAAAGGAGTGGCAATTCACCAACACTTCCTCTCATTGGAAGCATTAAGAATCAAGCAAGGCTTCTTTGCTGGACCATGTTCGAGCAACTCCTTGTGGCAGCTATGTCACCTTTGATTGCAAAAAAAACAATATTGCTTTTCCTTATTCACTGGTTTTATCAAATCCATCCGAATCCAAAACAATTTCTCAACACACCACCTATACCGGAAATTTAAAATGGTTGAAGATCACCGCAAAACATTCCTCTAAAGAATTCATGCCATTCTGCTTTTTCACACACAGATCTTACAACCAGGAAGTCATGCGGGTCAATGCATGTGAAGGCACTGATGACCTCAGTTAGCTTTGCAAGCGCCTATGCTGCCTGAGGGAGTAGCTAGAGTGGAATGAGATCATGAAATCACTGCTAAAGACGCCTCCCTGTGGCTGAAATCTCAATCAGTGTCTAGCTTGCTTCGCTGGCTGCACTAAAAGCTGGACAGTGACAGCGTCTCTCTCCAATCAAACCCAACATTTGCAACTGAATGGCTTCTTCTCACCAGAATCCCCTGGTTCAACCGATGGCCAAGACCCAGCAGGTATAGAGCCATGTAAATTTCCACTGGCACCAGCTCCAGTCAGACATGGAGGGAGAGAGGATGGAACAGAGGTCTGAGTGGTACTGTACTTAGGCTACCTGTCACTCTTTTTATTACTTTGTGAGCTGTAGTTAGACACCCAAGAACTCCCCAAGTTTCCCCATTATATAAAAACTCTGTCCCTACCGTTAGCGGGTCAATGGAATATAAAAAACGATGCTAGCTAAACTAGCTAACTACATTACCACTGTAAAAGACAAAATTACTAGCTATAGCAAACATTATAACATTTTAACAGAAGCCCTGAAGCCCAAAGCATTTAAAAAACAATGCTAATTGTGTAGATACTACTGTCAGTATTTGGTGTAGCGATCTAAGCTACCGATATTAGGTCACATGTGACTGTAGTTTGAGCCACTGTCTGTGCCCTTTCTCTTTGTCTTGGCCTATGTGCCTGTCTCCCTAGATTATGCTTCATACATGTTCTGTTATTAAAAACAATTTAACAAAATCCCCCCCGAAATAATAATAGTCATGTTCAAGATAATACACAAAGGTTAAGAGGTTAATGCAGGTCTTTGTAAATCTTCACAAACTCTCCTGTACTCTCACTTACACTATGTACTTTTAACTGCAATCCAGGTAATGTTCTATGCTATTGGGTAAAGCAGAGATAAACAGTCAATTACAAAACGTTTAATCATGTATAAATCCTGAACCATTATTTTTTTATTGTTAACCATGATTTAGCAGGCAGGTTGACAGAGAACATATTCTCCTTTGCGGCAATGACCTGGGGAGACGTTATAGGGGGAGGAGAGATTGTTATGGTGGTATGAGGGTCAGATTGGACATTTTGCCCAGACACCTGGGTACCCCTACACAGGGCAAAGTCCTGATTTGTCTTAAGTCTCATAACCAGCCTGTGGGTACACCAAAGAGTGCAGTTTTTTTTTCTTTATTAACAAATTGGTATTAAGCTGCTTTTGGTTTTTTCACTACTGTCCTGTAAATTCTAGGGGAATACTCACTAAGCATTTCTCTATAGTTATTATTCTACTAGAACCGTTTGCATTGCTAGAGAAGAAATTTGTTACCAAGTTGTAACTGGCAAAACTGACAAAAATACTCTTAATTATTTTGATTATATTTTCCCAGTGTAGAGTATAAAAACAACCAAAAATACAAGTCATTGAGATTAAAAGTTAACATAATAAAATGCAACTATTTTTCAAAAAATGATACAGGTTTCTAGATTGTAAGTGGTACATAATTTGTCTTCAAACTGTTCGATTAGTGTATAGCTAAGATGTTTTAAATGGTTTGGCTTTTCAAACATTTTGCAGGGTTACCCCTCCATGTTCTTTCATCAAACTCCCTTTGGAGCCGCCTGCCAAAGCACTTATTATCCTGACCTCTCCTCCAGAGGTCAAGAGCTCTATTAAAGGTTCAAAGTGTCAACCCTCTCCCTCTATTTTATGAATGCCAGGGAGACGTTTCGTAATGTATACCACTGGGGCTGGAATCAACCAGATAACATTCTCTTCAAATTAGCCTCTCTCTCTCTCTCTCTCTCTCTCTCTCTCTCCAATTTAAAGGGGCTTTATTTGCATGGTCAACAGTTGTTTTATTAAAAAGGAAAAAAATATATCAGTGTCATATAATGTAAAACATGTGTATGTTATATTCCTAAACTTGTTATTGCTAACCTGGTTGTCCTTTCCTCATAGCAAAGTGTCACAAATTGTGCTGCTTATTGCACACTGTGAAATTTCATCAAATAAATATGGGAGCTTCTCTATGTTTGATTTTGTGTCAAATTGTGTGTGTGTTTGTAGGATTACAGGAAAATATTTGGCTCTAATTTGGTCATATAATTGGCAGGAGGTTAGAAAGTGCAGCTCAGTTTCCACCTAATTTGTGAGCAGTGTGCACATAGCCTCTCTTCCATCGTCTGCCTGTATCGACCTTTCTCAATGGCCAAGCCATGCTCACTGAGTCTGTACATAGTCATGATTTTCCTTAATTTTGGGCTGGATACAGTGGTCAGGGATTCTGCCAATGTGTACTCTCTGTTTAGGGCTAGGTAGCATTCTAATTTGTTTTGTTTTCTGGTAGATTCCTTCCAATGTGTGGTTTGGTTTGGTCTAATTCCCTCCTGGGAATCTGTGTGGTCTGTTGGGGTTTCTGGACAGATCCCCATGACTCTATCATCTCTGTATGTAAATATGTAAAATATTCTAAAGATTTGTTTATAACTCCTATTGAAATTACAAAACAAATGCACACACACACATTTTAGATGCAGATAATTCATTACACCAGCTTTACAAATACCCATTGACTGCCCTGTTCTTTGTAGAGAAAATTATGTATATTTTATGTATAGTTCCAAGCACTGGGTAAGGATGTCTAGTCAACATCGAATACTTTCTTTGACTTTCTTGGACCACCACAGAGAAACAGTACAAAGTTTGGCAAAAGATGTATGATTGCACTGTTGGAATTACGTAATATTTTCTGCATGCCCAGGCTTGGCAAAATTACAAGGTTAAGGTCTTACAGTGACAAGAGCATAACTTAATTACATGGAGGTTGACAGTGGGGCAATGCTGGCAGGCTGGTGCATTGTGTTTCCAACTCTTTCTCTGGTTCATAAGGGATTGCAGATCCAAGGATATAGAGGGAGTGCAATTTAAGACCATTTAACTCTTACACTGAACTGTAATACTGCATTGTAATCCTGCAACCTTGTAGAGAATGAAAGTGGATGCTAATTATCCAGAGATTTTGGTAGATCAAATAAATTACCTCATTTTGTATTTCTTCCAGTTTTACATAATGGCACTTATCTTTGAAGCATCACAAGGACTTGCGATGTCAGTCAATTAGGATATCAATAGTACTATAGAGCAACATCAGCGGCAGATAAATGCACAGTAACACTCTTGACGCCACATCGCCATGTATTCTGGTCCAGTTGAAATTATGCGTGATGTCTCAATCCCTTTCCCCTGCCACTTTAAAAACTGTCGGCCTGTGAGTTTATATTTATTCATAGCACCATTCTCAAGGGCTTCTTTTTGACAGGAAAGCCTTTTTCAGTGCATATGTAGGTGTTGAAAACAAAGCCTTGATCACTGTGGTGTGAGTCAAAGGTCTGACTGCATTACAGAAAGTTAACAGATTGAAAACATGTTAATTTTCTATTTTATTCTAAGTGTCCAACGCAGCCCGAAAAATTCTACATATGAGCGGCTAGTAGAGATGAGGTGGTCAGTGTTACTTATGCTGCTGTAATGTATTAGCTTTTTGTCCACAAGATAGCATATCACATGCTGAGTTGGACCCACATAGACAGTTTATATAATGAATTCCAAAGTATTATATTGCAAAGAATATTAAATAATGAAAAACAATAATGAATATAGTGCAGGACCAGAGAAATAATTGACCACAGAGTGACAGAGTTAGAGAGGATGAGTGGGTTGTTGGAGGCAGGTCATCTTAAGTCAAAGTTGCGTTGGCATTTCCCCTTTTTATGGCATGTTGCCATGGGGATAGCAGTGCAATGAAAAGGTGTTTTCCTAGTAGAGTGACTCATAATCTTAACTGTCTGGCTTTGACAGAGATAGAAACACTTGGTCCCAGTGGAGTATGCAGATTTACAGCATGTCTTGATGAGCTACAGTTGTGACAGTTGGGAGGGGGGAGAGAAAATTCACAGAAATAAAAAATTCAACCAACATGAAGGAGAAAGAAGTTGAGCTGATTCATCAAGATTGCAACAGATTAAACTTTAAATGCGATAACTGTCTCAACATAAGGGGGGGGGGGTAGATTATGACGTCTAATCTTTATTAATTACGTGATTAAATGAACAAAGTGGAAGTCTGCGGTTCCTCGTTGAACCAACTGTCACACAGAACACAGGGAAGCAGAGTTGGGCTCTTGAAGAATAATAAGACAGTAATTAATCGACATCCACATGTAGTACCATCCGCAGGGCATTCCATTCAAACACATTACAGCCATGTTAGTTTGCTCTTACATTCACACATTTCACACAACCACATTTACAATGTCAGTCAATCGACACTGTGGCCATATACTGTATGAAGGTCAATAAAGTGAGCAGCCATAATTAGTGTCTATGGGTGAAACTCAACACACCGTCAAATAAAAAATAACAATGCTGAAGGATTCTTGGAACTTGTTGAGAATTTATTTTGAAGTCATTGTTTGAAACCAGGAAACAGTGTGGGTGACTTTTAAATGCATATTTGGGCAATATCAAAATCGTTGACATGGGAGGAGAGTTTGAACGAATGTGTTGGAGTGTTTTCCTGGGAACCCGGTATTGCAGATAGACCTTGGTGTTCAGATTAGTCTAGAAATCTTTGCTCAGCAGTTTTTTCCCTTGCTGACTGACTCAATAGCTCGCCTATTACCAGTAAATAGACCAATTCTCTAGAGCAACAATAGATTCCCTTTACATTCCATTTATAAATAAAATCCTTTTTATGTACTATGACTTGAGATCCCACTGGTGTTTCCCACTAGAAATACATTACCCTATCTGTTGGAATTCACTTTATTTTGAACACATAAATACATTTTACATTCTTAAACACCAGGATTGAAAGACAATTAACTAAGGACCATAATGGAAATAAAATCTCAAGCTTTATCATTTTGTATCCCCTAACGTTGTTAATGCGTTGCCGTCTCCAGCTGCCACAGGTTTCTACTTTTAATGATGAAATACATTATATAAATCAACCGCATAACCATGCCAATTAAGTCATGAAGCTAATAAATAATTCATGATATAAGGTCTTCATATTGTCATGATTATGATCTGAATAAAAAGGATTCTGACTCATTTACTGTATTCCACTTGATGTTCAGCTGTAACATCTATCACTGACAAGAACTAAGAAAGTAATCCCTCTTGATATAAGATTTCTTGTTTATCATACATTTTTATGTATATTATTTCTGGTGATATACTAATATTATTTATCTGTATGTGTCAAAAGTAAAAGGCCAGTAGGATAAAAATCACAAAAGCACTCTGAAAAATTCAGCACAGAAAAGGGCCTTTGAAGATCTTTTTAATTTAATTTCTGTCTTTTATCTGACTTGAATAGTGGCTAGCACAAGCAGCCAATAGCCATCTGTGGAGGATTACTAAATAGTATTCCCAGCTTTTTAAAAGCCAGTAGAAACGCTGTTGTTTGGGTTCCGTTTCATAAGACTGTGACGGCTTTCAGAAAATAGAACCTGCCATATTGAGGCGGTCCGATTAAGCATATGCAGAAATGAGTGACACACAGTGGAGAAGTGGCCTTTCATATGCTAACTTACCTTATTTTTACCGCCTGTGAAATCAGTAACATTTACCCTCACATGTATCTATTATCTCTCTATGTAGAGTTTAATGAAAATGCTAGAAAGAAGGAGTAAGGTAATTTGCCACAGGAAGCCTGCCATCATACAGAGTGAAGAAGATACCAACAGGGCAGCTAGAGGAGACTCAAGCTACTCACTGAGGTGTAGTTGGGGTATATTCTCAGAATTTTAACAATTCTCTTTGTTAAACAGCTGAAATTCCATGATAGAGCATAAAGATCTTATATTAGAGTGCCTTAGACCAACAGAAGAAACAATCAGTGACAAGTAGAACGAAATGCCCGCCCCTACTATTATCCATTCTAATGGGGACCACAAGTACTGCAGGTGTTCCCTCTAGCACTAATCAGGAACTAATTAAAAACCTGAGTTTAGATGTGTACATCATTAGCTACCAGGTAGAAAAGAAAACCAGCATTACTGCAATTCTTAAGACTCTGAGTTGGGACATGCTGTCTTATATAGGGCAGCCGTTATTTACCAGTGCACAATATGGAATCAAATATAGTGCACAATATAGGGAACAGGGTGCAGTTTAGAAGTATCCAGATGTTCTGCAGCAGTCTTTTAGATGTCATATGAGAAGTGGTGTGCTGAACTTTAAATAAGGATTCTGGAAGCTAATTCTGAACAACGTGTTTTAATTGTCATAGCCATTGGGAGAAATGTTCATTTTTGTCCATCTTCTATAGGAGACACACTCCTAATGTAGTAAAACCCTTTCAGGAATCTACAACAAAAATATGGATTTAAAATAGCAACATACCATCATAAGATATTGTACCATTATTGTAAGAGTTTAACTAACCAATCTTTGAGTTATGTTTGCGAGTTATGTTTGCCTTGTGTCTTTCAGTCTTTCCCCTGACATATCACTCTTCTTCTAAATCAATTTACTTGACTCATAGTCTTTCAAGCCCGCACGAAAGCCACAACACCCTTTGCTTGCACCCTGGTAGCTACCTTCTGTGAACGTTCTCACACTCTCAATTACAAGCAATAGTTTAATGGATAGATGATCCTTCAAAATCCGTGTGGCGTACAATGTCTGTATTCTGATGAAAAACATGACAGGTCACCGTGATATTGTCTTAGGGAATGTGGGAGAATTTCATTGTTCCAGGCTTCAAGTGCAGCCACGGATTTCCCTTCACAAAACATGAATGTGTGTTGTTTTTTTGTTGTACTTTTCTCCTCAGAAATTCACTCAGGATGCTCGAGGCACAGAGCGTTCTATTACACATTAAAGCATTAACCGAGGGACTCAAGTGTCCTGTCGTTTCAAGATCAGAAAGATACTACACCGTTCATTGCTTTCTTACCACTAACCTTCCCTCAATGGAAATGCACTGCCTAAAGGTGAATGAACGAGCATTATCAGGAGCACACATTCTCCCGGACACAGCATCCTGGGGTGATGGGGGAGGTGAGATCTTAACAGGAATGGCCAAACAAAATAATTAGATTATACTTGCACACAATTTTGATAAGGCTGACTTTATCTGGATTGCAGTTGATCAGATAATATGTGATAAGCCACAGCTTGCTGTTTCTTCTCCAGAGTGGAAAATTGTGTTGCCTGTGGGTTTCTATTATTTAAAGTGTTTCAGGGTACTTCATTCCATGTCTTTAGTATATTTCTGAAGACTTTTTTCATTGGTATTCTATGTCAGAGTCAAAGTGACAGAATTATGGACAAACGACAAGCTGCATGCGTTTATCTGTTTATGAATAATATTACATTGAGGTATAAAGACATTTTGCATGTCTAGTAATAACAGTTTGACTGTATTTGTTTCTGCAAATCTAGCTACTGTATTATGCTTTTTGAAAGCTTTCTCCGAAGTTTATCTGAATCAAGTTAGGCTTCACTGTAGCTGTACAGTAGCTTTTAATTTTCAACCCCAACACAACCCCATAAAATAATGTCTATATCTATACCTAACACTAACAAACCTGACTTAAAATAAAAATCCTAACTCTAATAACTAACAGAATTTAAATGATTTCAACCAAAAGCAATTTCGGCTTCTACGTTTCTGTGGACCGAAAGCTGTCAAAGTTCAAGCATTTTCAAATGAAAAACAAAACAATGATTGAATCAGAGCTGCCTGTCTGCAGACAATTAACACTGTTGGTGCAATTCCTCTCACACAAGGAGGTGTTACATAAAATATTAGCGGGGAAACAAAATAACATGCAGTGCCCGTCACTGATCATCTGGTACTGAAAAGAGAGAAAATGCCAAACACTTACATCTCGCACTGGGTGAAAAATGACAGACAAGATTGCTTCTATGTTTTTGCCGCCCACATAAAAGCCCGTTTGGCACAGATAACATAATTGCTCACCAAACACCCTCACCCACATGCAAACAGACACACAATGTGAGAGAAAAAGAACACATTCATGTGTCTCCAAAGCAGAGACGGAAAAGGATCAGATGTTTCTTTGGGAAGGACTTTTATTTTAACCCAGCTCCATTAGTGGATGAATGTGTGAAGGACTGCACAAGGCATCACTGTCGCACAATGATATCATCAACATTCTTTAATCAGAAAAAGAATCACACGGCTCAAACTGTGTTGGCCAGAAACACATTCAACACCTTCGCACTGAGTTGAAGCTGAGCGAACTGACCACACCCCCCACACAGAATATTAAATCAGTCCCTTACAAATCAAGAAATCGTCATTTTCTGTGCAAACACAACTGCATAATTGCACGCATACGACACAGTGAAATGTATTTCAATTCAAAAAGGTGAAAATAAAAGACGAGTCAAATGAAACATTTGGGCTCTTATTGATTTGGTGTGATTAAAAAGGAGACTTGTGGACTTACCCGAGTTTCTTTTGGAGATGTATTTAAGATTGATGCAGGTCGCAGAGCTGATAAGGAGGAACATGAACGCTGAGGGCTTCATCTTTCACACTTCTGGTGGCAGCTGGAACACAAAGAAAAATGGACTTTGGAGAACATGACTTAAGGCTGCGCCGACATCTCTGCTCACCCTTCCACCAAACCACATTGGGTGATATCAGGTAGGACTTGCCATTCCTTTCCATTGCCAAGACAGAACGATCTGTTTCTTCATTTACCATTTAGACACAACAGCACTATTAACTATAACGAAAGAAAGAAACTATCGATCCATTCCACACATCCCATTTTTCAAAGTTCACAGACTGAAAACACAGCTGTAATACTTCTGTGGATATTTGATTTATGGCCTGAAACAGTGAAGGAAGCACAGCTCAGATAGCAGAAAGAATAGATCTGAAGGTGCTTTAGGGGTCTCACTACAACCAACATCACTATTACTAAACAGTTTACCAAGCTTAAACCTAACATCTCCCGCCCACCTTTGTGGGAGTCAAGTGAGGTTTCAGTTGTGGACAGACCACATTGATCTGTTTGATGGCACGACAAACAATAGATTAGATAGATGGAAAGACAGGCCTTAACAACCTAATGTGTTGCTATATCATCAACATAAGTGGAAGACAGGGTTTATGGTCTCCACAGTGTAGACATTCCTCACTTGACGTCCACGGCCTTGGGTTCATAGATAAGAAGACTTTATCGCAGAGTGCTATCAATGTCTGTTCATATGTATCTTTTGGTCCATCAAATTCTAATAGTGATACTGAATTACGTGTTCCCAAGCTCTTGTCTAGACAACACAGAGCACCAATGTACAGTCACATTGTTCTTCATGGAATGAAGCAAAGGCTGGCGATAGCCTGTAGTTGTGAAGTGGAGGAATAAAGATGTCTCTCACACATTTTACTGGTCTTGAAATACGAAGTTGATTCGATGTCTATTGTGTTGTCAGTATGCATCGAAGCACATCAATCTGGTGAATGCCCTGTGATTAGTCTATGCAAAATGCTTCTTCCAGTCAGCCCAGTGAATTAGGGAAGGCTCCGAAAAAGAAATGGAATTCCACATTTTCTCCCACTACACGGTGTGACAGTATTGCCCACAGCAGGAGAAGACACATTTCATCTGTTTCCACAAATAATAGGGGAATCGGAAAAAAATCTGTATTTGTGGGCTGTCACAAACAGGAACAAATATCTCTCCAAAAACATTCTATATCTGCAGAAATGTCTTTTTTATGCTTATTTCTTTTTCTGCTACCGATGGCAATTCTTTGTTGAAAGATTACAACTGACTGCACTTTTCTCAAAACACTATCCATTTGTCTCTCTCTAAATAATCTATATAATCTCAGACTGTGAGCATTGGTGGAAAAAACACAACAACGTGTTACTGTTGCACAAAAAGATTAGCAGAGAGCTAAAATAATAATTAAAAGTATTGGTCATTCCAGTCAAAATATGTAATATCTCCGACATGATGTTTGGTATAAATGTGTTTTGTTTTTCCTACTGCCAGCAAGCGTACTTGATAAGCCATGACCTCTCAACCAAAGCATTGGCTGCACATTTCCAGTCAGGCCAGAGGTTGAGTGTTCCATGTATTTACAAACTTACAAACTTTGGGGGTGTCATTTCTATGTAAAAAAGTTATGACAGAATTGTAGAAAGCAGAGGCTAGGGAGACAGGCATGTAGGGGGTATCAGAGAGGAAGGGTACAGACAGTGCATTCAACATATTAAACATTGAATAGTCAAAAACAGTGCTTTAGAGGATCATGCTGATAGCAAAACATTTCACCCCGGGAGTCCTACCAGGAGTGAGTTGCAGTAATCCAGATGTGAGATATCCTCATCTACAGCTACATATAATATATAATTTGATATTATGGATGGCAAAAGAAGCAGGCTGCCGAATAGCTTCTTCCGTTCTGCTGTTACCCTGGTGAACACATACTATATGGTAATTTCTCTATTGTGTGACAGTAAGTTGTGTGGTTATGACCACAGGGCTAGCATCTGGTTTGGCAAAGTAAAGCAAATGTGGAAATGCCTTAAACCTGCATTCTATCTGAATTCCAGCTGGGGGCGAAACGTGTGGTTGCAAAAGAGGTCGGTTTCTGTAGAAGTCTATGAGAAAGTCAGACACTTTTCAATTGATTTATTACCTCAGTAAACATTTTCATAATGAATTTATGGTCTCAATCGTTAGTGTCAAGTCTTCTGCAATACAGAATGATGTGAATTTTTTTAAATTATGGTCTTGTTGATTTTAAAAATCGGCCATAACGTTAGATACAAGTTAAAGGAGCCTTTCATACATTGTCGTGTTTCTTTAGTAATATACAATGGACAAATAGAGTCTTTAAACGCTTCAGATGTAAATTGATTTGCTGTCAAAGTGATCCTCCGGTGCATTTCCGGAGATGACGGCAATGTTGAGTGCCCCGCCATGATGTTTGCTTCAGGCCCAGGGCGCGATATGCTCACCTACCATTCTAACGCAACCCTTCTGGGTCCGGCTCCTGAACGAGGGAGATCCACAGTGTGCGGGCACATGTACTGTAGGTGGAAACTGTTTACGCGTTGGTGTTCAACGCGGGACCTTGACCCTCAGTGTTGTGAGGTGAACTCAGTTTTAGAATTCCTACAAAAGACCAGTTTGTACGCACTGTGCAGTAGACTACTATTCCCTCTCTGACACTTGTATAGCTAATCTGTGAAAACAACTATGGCCATGTCTGGCTAATCTGTGAAGCGTTGCGCAGCATAACACTCTTACAGTGACTTGCGAAAGTATTCTGCCTCCTTGACCTTTTCGACCTTTTGCCACATTTCAGGCATCAAACATAAAGATATGAAACTGTAATTTTTGTGAAGAATCAACAACAAGTGGGACAAAATCATGAAGTGGAACGAAATTCATGCTCATCTTTTGCTCATCTCCAGTCTGATTTTCTGTGTCTACAGAAATCGCTTCTAGATCTTAAGTTGGTGCTAAATGTAAATAAAACCAAATATATAGTCTTCTTTTCAAAATACAGAAAGCAACATGGAAATGATCTTGGCATTAGTACTCTGGAGGGTTATTTTATAGATCGTGTTGAATCTTACAAATACATGGGAATTTGGTTAGATTAACATCTTTCTTTTAAAACACATATTACAGAGTTGGTGAGGAAGCTGAGATTTAAAAATGGCTTCTTTTATAGAAAACAAGCTTGCTTGTCGTTCCAGCATAGACTTGAAATGGTTGAAGCTACTTTTATGTCTGTTCTTGATTATAGGGATCTAGTGTATATGAATGCATTTAAACTGTAGGAGTCTACCATCTTCCTCTTACTCCAGTTTTGAACTGAGTGTTTTTGAATTAAGTCTGAGTTATCCTGTGTTATGCATTGTTGTTCACCGTCCACCCAAATATAACAAGGTCTTTATTGATGAATTTTCTGATTTTTTAGCCGGAATCATGACGAAATATGACCGGGTTTTAATTGTGGGGGACTTTAATATCCATGTTTGCTGTCCCGCCAGGCCTTTGGCCAAAGCTTTTTTAAATCTTGTGGACTCCTTTAATTTAACCCAGTTTGTTGTTAATCCCACACA
>JACXGM010001857.1:7029-51199 GCA_016801145.1 Umbra pygmaea | reverse complement strand
CAGTGTCTTGTAGACCCCATTGGCAGTGTCTTGTAGACCCCATTGGCAGTGTCTTGTAGACCCCATTGGCAGTTTCTTGTAGACCCCATTGGCAGTTTCTTGTAGACCCTAATAGCTCTACTACTGTAGGTCAGATTACGATCCAATGTGTATCAGTGTTTCAATAAGTGCCTTTCTGACACAGCTTTTTGCTCCCTGATGGATTCATCAATACTATTACAGCGCTCACTTTGTACACATAGATCAATGTATGGATTTCATAATTGTGTGGTCATGAAACTCCTAATCAATAGTTAATGTGAAGGAGGGTAGTGATATATAGTCTACCCGATGAGATTCGGCAAAACAAACAGTGGAATTTGTTTCCAGGGGACAAGTTAAACCAATTGGCACAAACGGTATTCATAAGTGACAGTTAGGTGCTAGACCACTGGAAGTCGGTTCTGAAGAGCCTTCCATTCGTAAACTTTCAGAGAGAGGAAGGAAAAGGGAGTAGAGAACAAAATTTGTGAAAGATCCTCTGTAAATACTGGAGTCGAGAGGATTCCCAATGGAGCTAGTGAAGGACCGTAGGTAAGAGTTCTGCTTGAAGAGATAAGATATGGGGAAATAAATGCAGGTCTGGCGCCCACTAAGAGTACATGCACTGTGGTGTCTTTCTACGTCAGTGGGAACCTTAGAGCCTGGGTTTTCTTTATGATAACCTCGAGATGGTTGATTTTGAATACAGTTTTAGGTACCCCCCGCCGATTTCGCTCTATAAGGTCAGTTTCTCCATAATGTTGAGAATAGAGTGAATTGCTACCATTTTCTTCTAACTGCTGGAAGAAGACACACACACACACACACACACACACACACACACACACACACGTACAAACACAAATGCAGCTCAGGCACACAAATAACAAATCCCAGCAATGAAGACTAATGTGCTTGTTATAAAGAGATGATTCTGAAATAACAATGTAAGATAAATGATTCTATAAAAAGTGCTTTTGTCTGATAATAATAACCCACTTGCCTTTATTCTGGTCATGTAAAGACATGTATTGAAAGTAAGGGTATCAGTAAACTGGTAAATATTTTTTTCATTATGAGAGAAGGATTGAGAATATTTATCTTACTTTGTTCAAGAAATGTGGATGGCTGTTTAGGAGAATTTAGAAGGAAGCAATTGAGGATTTAACAATTCCTGCCAATCAAATATACTACTCACAGTTCCATTAATCTCTGTTAATCTGACACAGCCATATCAGATTGTCTGGATACTCATCCTCTACCACTCATTCACTGTGCTGACAGAAACTTGCCTCAACCAACGTGTGCCCACTTCCATATCCACCCCTAGCCCTTACACCAGGGCTGAGGATTCTTCTTCCTTAAGGGCTGAAACATTTCTGGTTTTCATGCTAAGCTTTCAAGCCTGGGAGTCCAGGCATTTATTATTAAATACGAGGTACAAACAAAAACCAGATTTTCTCCAGCCCTCTTGGACAGAGAAAAGGCAGCCCTACCAAGGATGTCAAATTCATAGCCAGGGGGTCCAAATGTCTGCTGGTTTTTAATTTGTTTTTGTATTATTTTTTCAACTAAAACCCACACAACCAGGTGAGGTTTCTAATAAATTAAAAGGAAGAAGTGAAAACCAGCAGACACTCTAACCTCTGTGGAATGTGTTTTGACACCTGTGCCCTAAGCTCTTCCGTCCATCTGAAGACATACAGTAGGAAAGACTTTAGCGAATGCTAAATGCTTTCCCCAACACCTCTCCAATCCTTTAGATCAGATGACTTGGAAGTACGAGCCATGGTTTTGATTCCTGATTAGGAACGTGTGTGTTCGGGCGCGTTTGAAATAGACTACATTGCAGTTGGCGAATGTTAGTCAAGAACAGTGCGGTCAACCGCCAACTGCAAGACAGTCAATCTCAAACACACACAACTGTGTGCATTTTCTACTTTGTTACATATACCCATTCTTATTTCACCAGTGGAGGGTGTTGAGCTGACAGACCCTGCTGACGTGCTGGACAGGCACAGATGCCTATTGGCCCTGGCGGCTCTGCGACATGCCAAATGGTTCCAGGTTGGCCCTCAGTACTTACTACCGCTCCTTTGTTATTGTAGCCTTATAAACTCAAGACTCAATGAATCAAACAGGGGATCAATTAAGAGAAACACCATTTAATATCTGCAAGCTATAATTGAAGACATTCGTATGCAAAAAAGATGCACTAGTCTTGTACAAAGATGAGTAATTTATTGAATCTCTAAATCCTACTCTGTGTGCGACAATACCGTACATAAAGAACGAGAGAGTGATTTAAGGCTACAAAAGCAATTGTTATACTTTGGTTTATTTGTAACCTGCCAGACTGTCATAAATGTTAAAGCTTCCCTCAACACCCCTCACCCCTCAACACCTCTCACCCCTTCCTTCAACCAAACCTTTATTTGTATACTGAAACTAACACTATTCCTCAAGTGTATCATTCTCCAAGCTTGTTATCTTGCGTTGGCAACATTTCTACAGCTGCCAGTGAAGCTAAAATCCCATGTACTGCAGGTTACCTCAGAGACAGGACACTGCATACTCCCGTGGTTTCTTGCAGGTTTCAAGCGTTAGTGTCCCAGGCTCACATCCCTGTTGCCTTTTTCTCTCCCTCTCCGCCAGGCCAGAGTAAATGGGTTAAAGTCTTGTGTCATCATCCTCAGGATCCTGAGAGACATGTGCAACAGACTACCAGCCTGGGAGCCGCTTAAAGGATGGGTCAGTCAGCCTGCCAAAATCTGTCTCAGTCGAAAGCTTTAGAAAGATAGATTACTCACCTAGATTATAGTCATTTTGAGAGATTAAAACAAACACGGTAACAGAAAGATAACGTCCAGCACATAGTGTTGAATACTCCAATAATAACCCCTCTGAGACCAAATTTTAACTAGTTTGTGATATATCTCCATTTCTTATCTCCCCAGCCCCTGGAACTCATCTGTGAGAAGGCTATAGCCACGTGTAACCGTCCACTGGGTGCAGGAGAGGCCCTCCGTAGGGTGATGGAGTGTCTCGCCTCAGGAATTCTGCTTCCAGGTACAATACTGGATTTACCAATGTATCTATCAATCTCCCTTTTCTGTTTTGCTCTCTATTTCTTTGTGTGTTTCTTTCTGTCTTTACTCAACTTTTCTGAAAGATCTTTGGAAATGTGTCATGGTCAATCATGTTATTTTTAAAGCAGCTGTGAGTTGACTTAACATTTTTCCATTAATCATAGCTACTCTATTTGTATCCGTTTGTTAAATGTTTTTATATTGTTTTATTTAAGGTTGCCAATAAAATTAACAATAATTTCAACAAACAAATTTATATTCCCCCCTCTTTACAACAGAACATCCCTCCCACCAACCATGACCCTCTTAACACCCCCCACCAACACCTAACCTGCCCAACACGCACATAGATCCCCCCAGCCATACATAATACAGTTATACAGACAGCCTAAGGCAAATAAATGAAAACAAAAACACACAGAGAACAGGACCAAAACATACAAGCACAGAAATAAAAAATGAAACAATTTTAAGTAAACACACCTTGAATAATAAATATCTGCACGTTTGTCAGGCAGTCTTTGGAGGTCCTCAAAATAAGAAATAAAAGGTTGTCACCTGTTAAAAAAGCTTCCTGGTGGAGCCCTAAATAGAATACTTAATTTTCTGTAGCTGCAGGAAGAACTTAACTCTGAGCCATTGAGAAACTAAAGGGGGAAGACTTGTATTGAAGGAGAATTTTGTTTCGAGCCAGTAGTGTGGTGAAAGCAAGTGTCTGCATGTTTAAGATGCCAAATGAGAGTAAGACCCAGCTATCGGGACAAGGGAGCAGGTGGTTTTGAAGTACTTTAGATAAAACCTAAGGCCATTACCACAAAGCAAGATTTGGGGTTAGCGAGCTAACTTCAGGTTTAACCCTGGATTTTCAGTATCATGACAGTGGTTCACCTGTTACCTGGTTACATCGCCATGGTAACTCATGCTGCTAGCCTAACCTGCTCCATAGCATGTTATAGTCAAGATAACACATTAACCTGATTAAAAGCACCGCCTACTGACAAATACATTTTCGATTGAAAATGGCATCACCTTTCTGGGAGTCACCATTGTCTTTCTCTGATGAGTATCGTTATGAAAGATATACTGTAGATTATCAGCGGACAGACTGACTTATCCTTGTCAAATCCTTGAGCCATATGTTGCCAGTGCGACACATCGAAGTTGTGCACTTACATGTCCACAGACTGTATACATAGTTGCGTTTGTTTGCTACAGGTAGTTTCAAATGCTGTAGTTGATGCAGAGAACCAACATCAATGTATCGTCTTTCACTGTAGAGAGAGTACATATATTTACCATTTACTCCCACAGTACGTATATACATTTGTTGAACCCAGTATTTTAACACTGATGAATTGACACCCTGTACACTTTATTGGCTCCCAAGAACGTTTAATACTGAAAAAACAAAATGGTTATACACCAACAGCATTCATCTAAGCAACACATTGATTTACATTCTTCTGAATGCATCTTTTATGTGAACTCGCTCGTCGCTAGATTGGGAAAACCTGGGTTGATTTAACAAATTGATAACCACTGTTATGAAATCTCTTATCCAGATTACATTTGTTAGGTTTAATGAAGCCAGCTAATGAAAAGAAATCCTAGGCATGTTGAACTTTCTTCATAGTATAGGCCACTGGTAGATGGAGTCCCAGTAGTCCCTCAACTTAGAGCATAGAACATGATAAACATGATAGAGCATAGAACATGATAAATGTGACACAGATGTGACACAAACATCAACCACAGTATGGTAGATTTCAGACTGTCTGGACTTGGAGAAGTGAACTTTGTGAACCACCTTAAACTGAATAAGTCCTAGACGTGCACTCTGTCTATTGCCTCACTCCACCACTGCTCTGTGAATTCAACCCCCATTTCCTGCTCCCAGGCAGATTTTTTCTTGTTAGTGGAGTGTTTGTATTCATAGCTACTCTATTGTTATACTTATATTTTTGGAAAGCACAGGAATGTTCCCATTTTGATGTTGCAACAGAATCTGTGAATGGTAATTATGATGAATGACACCATTTCCCTCCAAACCCCCCAGGGGGACCTGGGTTACACGACCCATGTGAGAAGGAGCTGACCAACACCCTGGCAGCCATGACAGACCAGGAGGCAGAGGCCATCACTTACAGGGCACAGGTAACTCCTTACACCTTTGTTACTAGCATTAGTGTGCTAAAACTGTCTAGAAGCCATCAAGTATAGCATTCTGGATTGAACTCTCTCATACAACCGTACTCAGTGTTTTCAATGACTGTTTAGTGTTGAGAGTTTAGTGTTGAGCGCTTATCGCATCTGCAGCCTTGAGATTAGGCTCCTATCAGTCAGGGGAAACCCTCTTCAAGATGCTTTGCTCTTATCTGGGCCGTGGGGACACACCTCATCATCCAGTCCCTTTGCCCAGGAGATGCTCCTTGATGATGTGCCTGGGTAAATGCTACCATGGTGACCTATGCATCCTACCTCAGTATCCCTGGGATGTGTTTGTTTGTATACTTCATATATACAGTTACAGCCATATATATATATATATATATATATATATATATATATATATATATATATATATATATATATATATATATATATATATATATATATATATATATATATATATATATATATATATATATATATATATATATATATATATATATATATATATATATATATATATATATATATATACACACATTATTTAAATAAAAAAATGCTTTTGTTCCCCACAGGTAAAAATAGAACTATTCTGCAATGTTAAAAACCTAAGTTCCCCATTTCAATTTTGAAAAACAGATGAATGAATTGGAGGATATTTTATATTATAGTAGCGATGGGTGATACAGTGGTGAGATGGGAGTTTAGGTACAGAGAGGTTTTGCATAAAAGCGATTTTTAGATGAGGTGATACCAGTGGGCCAGGTGTTCCACTGAAATGAAAGTGATCAATCTAACCAGACACTCAAGTATTTTTTAGGTGTCCACGTATTCTAATTTAGACCCACACAGAGTGTAGATGCTGGTCAGGCTGTCGGGTACAGGTAGTGTACAGTTGAAAACCATGCATTTGGTTTTGCTGGAATTTAAGAGCATTGAAGTTCACAGAAGGAGTGTTGAATGACATCAAAGCTCTTTTGGAGGATAGTTAGCAAGGGTCCAATCTAGGTCCGGATGTGTTTAGAATGGTGTCATCTGCATAGAGGTAGATCATAGAATCACCAGCAGCAAGAGCGACATCATTGATGTACACAGAGAATAGTGTCAAACCAAAAATCAAACCCTGCGGCACCCCATAGACATCAATAGGTCCAGACATTAGCGCACTGTACCTTTTAATGAAAAGTGACAACAGGAGAGTTGCACCTATTCATTGCATTACAGTAAATTTCAACAGTCAATACATTACATGTGCATCACAACAGGATTGTTAATGCAGGAGTTTGATTGTACTGTGTATATATAGTGGGACAAGTGCAGAGGTTTTACAACATATACTACCTGTGTAACAGTAGTGGTCAAATGCCAGATGTAGTTCATTTCATATCTGTCTCATTGTAGATTGATTAATTTTCAGTGAACACAAAAATATTAATCTCAAAATATACACTAAATACAGTGAAAATCTCCCTCATATACACATGTACAATCCTAATTCTGAAAAAGTTGAAACCGTATGGAAACAGTTAATAAAAACAAAGAGGAGTGATTTGTAAATGTACTTTGACTTATATTTAAACAAAAATCATAAAGACAAGTTAAGTTATTTGATGTTTTACCTAATCAATTGCATAGTATTTTGAAGGTAAACAATTATTTTGAAATTCATGCATGCAACATGTCCCAAAAAAGTTGGGACATTGGCAATTAAGGACTAATAGCAATGTGACAACTTGAAATAAGGTGATGTAAAACAGGTGAGGCAAATGTGTAATCATAGTTTATATAGAGCCTCCAAAAAAAGGCCTAGCACTTCAAGATCAAGGATGGGTCGAGGCACGCCAATCTGCCAACAAATGCGTCAGCAAATAATCCAACACTTTTGAGAACAACATTCCCCAAAGACAAATCGGCAAGATTTTGGGCATTTCACCTTCTACAGTGCACAATATAATGAAAAGTTTCATGGAATCCGGTTAAATCTCCGAAAACTTGCCAAAAACCACTTCTGATTGCGAGTGATCTGCGATCCCTCAGACATCACTTTGTTGATAACCATCATGACTCTGTAATTAATATTCTGACATGGGCTCGCGAATACTTCGGTAAATCTTTGTCAGTCAACACCATTCTCCACTGCATCCACAGATGCAAGTTACGGCTTTACTATGCAAAGCAGAAGCCATACAGCAACACTGTTCAGAAGCACCACCATGATAGATGCTGGCTTTTGGACTTGATGCTGATAACAGCTTGGATGGTCCTTTTCCTCTTTGGCTCTGGGAACACAATGGCTGTTTTGTCCAAAAACTATTTCAATTGTTGACTGGGGGTACAAAACACGATCCCACTGTGCTACTGTCTGTGTGCAGCAGAAGAAAGAGTAAGGTTGAACTTATTCTTCTTCACTAACATCATACATGGTCAACACTTCACCTAAGAGTTGCATGAAATGAAGGAGAGAGGATCGAGCTACACAGGTCGTCACTACCGGCTAAATGCTCAAGCCACCATATAAATTAAATTTAGCCTACCAAACATGCCTTGTGCCAGCGTCGTGTAGTCCGTCAAATATCAAGAACAGGTTGGTTATTTTAGAAATATTGTTTAATGATGATACACTGTTTGCCTTCACAATAAATAACATTTTTGACAGTGAATGTGAGATGTTTAACATAATCAGTCAACAGATTCAGAGTATTGGTGAAAAATCAACCTTGCAATCATATTAGAACATATTACAACTGCCATGTTCATATAGTAACATTTTCATATTGTAGGCGAACTAATTTAATGCTTTAATGAATAGAGACAGTGGGTAAAGAAAGCAGAGGTTTTGCTGAGTGAAATGCTGCAGCGGTATATGTGCCCCACATCAGTTTTGATAAGCTATTTTAATGAAGGGATGTTGAGAAGGGTGTTTGTTTAAGCAATAAGGCATGAGGGGGTGTGGTATAAGGCTAATAAACCATGACTAAAAGCTGTTCTTAGGCAAAATGCATCCAAGATTGCCAGCATACATCACTTAATGGTATTGGCAATATATCACAAAAGGCAAAATGTTTTTTTTTTTCCATGATTGAACTTGCATGTGCCCAATCTGCACACATTGAGTCGTTGGAGAGCAACGTGGGAGGATAACCTCACTTATCTAACCCAAATCCTGGGCAGCGCTATGCTAATTTGCGCTGCTTCATGCAGGAGGTCCTGGGAACGTCACGGAACCCATGGCCGGCCTCGAACAACTGACCATCATGTACGTCAAGTACTTAGCCCACTACGCCACGCATACTCCCTCAAATGCCAAATTTGTTTATTCTGCAATTAAAAAAAAACTTGTAGGATTCCTCATGTAGGATTTGATACAAGGTAGGTGCATTCTGAGCGAGGATATATTTTATTTTTTGCGGTCAATATGTCGCCATCACCAATTAGCGGATTCCAGTCCTGGTCCGCACCGCGGGATGGTTCTCTCCAGACCACAACTGCGATTCTCTGACTCAACCCAACAAAACAGGGTTCTCTGCAGTCTCTCACTTCTCAAGTTATTTTTAAAGAGACAGTGCACAATTATCCCCAGTATACATCTCAATAGCATAGAACAGTTTTCTTTACAATTAGTAAGAATTAAATGCCATGCCACTTAAATTAATTTATTTGACAATTCACAATTACATCGAATAGGTGCAAATGAGTTTCTTATTTTTAGTTCATATTTTATATACCCTTTTAACATGACTTTTGTAGCAGTAAGATTATATTAATTCAAGCGTGAACTTTTCCCTATATTCTCATATTGTTCCCTATTACGAATGTAAATCCTAATTTTAAAGCTGTCGTTTAAAGATCCCCCTCCCTCCTTTGTCACATTTTTTACTCCTGATGAGTTTGCCCCCATTGTATATTGAATTTCCTTACTACTGAGGTGTAGTTGTTTTACCTAATTTCTCTTAAATAGAGGTTGGCTAATTAATCGGACTGGCCGAATAATTAAGGTCGATTATGAGTTTTCAAAATAATTCTTAATCTGCATTTTTGCTTGCCGATTATGGCCGATACTTTTTTTTGGTGAGAAACCACTTCCTCTAGTCTTACAATTCGATAGCAAATCACGTGAAAACTGCCTGTAGCCAGCGCATCTGTCGCTAGTCTGGAGAAAATTGTTATTGCAGAGAAGCCATGGTAAGTTTGTAGTTAGCATGAAAGGAGATCAATTAAAATCAGTCGCATATAGTCACTTGTTAGCTTCACATAGTTAATATTAGTCTAGAATAATGGGAAGAGGTTCACTGCTTTCGTTGCCACAGAACTGTTCCCATTTTTTTATCAACCAAAACTTTTATTTGTTCTGTTTTCCTCGAGGCTTTCAGGGAAAAACGTCCCATTAAAAAAAACTGCTGCGCAAGGGTTAACTAGCTATATTGCGTTGCATATGATGAATAAGGGGGATTTATAATTAATCATCAGATCAGCCAACAGTAGATCAAAATCAGGTACTGGCACCAAACAAGTGCTGAATATATCCATTCAAATGTACAGTCATTGATTCAAAATACGATGCCTATTCAAAACAATACAAAGAAGACTTTTTTTACTTCCACATTTAACTAAAAGGCATTCATGTTAAAAGGCATTCAAGGAATATACGTCGCTAGTGTTCTCAAACGTAGTTTTCAAAGTAGCCTACCGGTATTTCTGATGTTTAGTCAGAAGGTGGCAAAAAGAGAGAAGAACATTATGCTATTCTCACTCCTCACACAAGAGAATAATTCTGTAGTTAAAGACGAAATCCCATGTTTCTCAGTTACTGCTTTTGTTATATTATAATAATAATTGTCGTATTTGTATATTGATTTTAAAACCAGATATTTATCAAGTGCTTCAGGAAATTACGTCGGATATTTTTACTCCCATTGTGCATCACCAAATCTGATTGTGCATTTTGATAGTTGTCCTTTTATTAAGCAGACTAAATGTTTTTTTTTAGGCAAAACAGATTTTATAGGCGAAGTTGTATCAAATACAAATCGTAGTATGCCTACTATGTGTTTTCGCCAATTGTTTGGCATTTTGTTGAACAAATTTTAAATATTTTGATATATTTATTTGAGATTTGAAACAATTTTGTGTATTAAGAAGTTATATTAAAAGTTTGTTCTTTCAGTAAAGTCATTATTTCACCCAAAAAAATCATAGTAACTATAGCCAGCAGCATAGAGCCCTGTATTGCACTGCTGGTTTGCTCATAAAGCTAATCAGGGTTGGGCCTGGTTAGTCCCTGGATGGGAGACCCGTGCTGCTAGAAGTGGTGTTAGAGGGCCAATATGAGGCAGTCTTCCCTCTGGTCTAATGATCATTCCCAATGCCCCAAAGCAGTGATGGGAAAATCTGCCCTGCGTATCGTGCCATCTTTCAGGAGAGGAGTTAAAATGGGTGTCCTGACTCTCTGTGGTCACTAAAGATCCCATGGCACTATTCGTAAGAGTAGGGGTGTTAACCCTGGTGTCATAGACAAATTTCCAATCTGACCATCATGGCAACCTAATCATCCCTATCTCTCAATTGGCTCATTCATTCCCCTCTCCCTCGCTTCCCCCTGGCCATTGCTGCAAATGAGAAAGTGTTGTCAGTCAACTTGCCTGGTAGAATAACGGTTAATCTAAAAACAAATAATCGGTCGATTAATTGGTATCTGCTTTTTTGGTTTTCCAATAATCGTTAATCGTATCGGCCTTGAAAAATCATAATCGGTCGACCTCTACTCTTTAATGTACTGTATGCACTTACTGAAAGTTGCTGTGGAAAACAGGATCTGGTAAATGACAAAAATGTTTGGACCTTTGCTGGGTAGAAAACGTGTGACTGGACGTCTTTGAATTTCTTATTGAATACCCCTGTCGTAGAGGATAAAACGGAGCACAGGTTTGCAGAAAACCATTGTCTATTGCCTACTCCTGCACCATCCCTTAAAAACGAGATATACTTTCTACCACAGATGAGTTATATTATTAGGTAAATCATGTCGCCGGTCTTAAATATTTTTAGTTTAATCACAAATTATATTGTTTAGTAGTACAAGCTAAACGACATACTTTTCTGCCAGCATGCAGATCATTTTTATTCCTGCCAAATCACAGATATATTTGTCTGTTTTTTACCTGGCGTTTACTGCAATATTGGTCATGTACAGTGGCATTTTTTAAGTTTTCAATTTAACATCATCAAACTTGCAGACACTGTAAGGTCAGCGTTTTCCATCATTGTGCTATTTATGATTTCATAATGATTGTAAAGTATCTTCTAAAGGCTGATAAGGTACAATAAACAGTGCAGCAGTAGAATAGATGTTACTGCCTTATAAACCAGCTGTACAATGCCAAAGTCATACATTGACTCTTAAGAAACCAAGCGTTGCTTTTCCTTTAACTTCTCTCAGTAGAGAATTTAGTGCCAACCTGCTGGTGACAATAGAGGCCTGTCTCCCTCCATACTTAGTCAAATGTACAGCGAACCATGAAGGCCCATCACCATCTACACTTCTCAACTCAGACCCAGCAAAGTGCAGCTCAAATGCTTCCACTTGTATGGTTGTTTACCCGTTTGCACCATAGCTCCTGTTGCTAAGTAACCCAAGTGACTGCTGGGTAACTGTGATGGCAGTTATTGCTGAAGAGTCTCTTGTGCATCAAAAAACAAACAACCGTAAAAACATAGGTGTTCTGTAAATGGGATCAATGAACCATTGGAGATTCACATTTAGTTTTTGTTTGGTTAGTTGCTCTTGCAGTTTTGTTTTTGTTTCTTTTCTCTCCTGTCTGCTGGTTGTGTTTTTGACTGTTGAGGGGTTTAAAAATTGCACAGATTGCTGGAGACAAGGCACAAACCCCCATTACCCCGGGAAGTATTCAGTGTTCAGCTAGCATCCAAAACCACACTGGTCTCTCTTTCAGCCTTTGTTTCCGTCAGTTCCACCTGAACTCTGTCTGTCTTACAGCATGCCCTGCGACTGATGGCGTTTGGTCAGATCTTCAAGGTGCTAGAGATGGAGCAGCTGCCCTCAAGTAAACCCTCCCAGAAGTACCCCTGGTCCGACAAGGAAGGCTCCGGCCTGAAGAGGCCCTATGAGGATGGGCCTACGGATGACAAAGACCTCATCAAGAAGATGAAGAGGAACCTGAGGAAAGGTCAGCTCTGCCCTCTGAGCCTGCTATGTCATGTAACGTCTAATAGCTCTGCCCTCTGAGCCTGCTATGTCATGTAACGTCTCTTAGCTCTGCCCTCTGAGCCTGCTATGTCATGTAACGTCTCTTAGCTCTGCCCTCTGAGCCTGCTATGTCATGTAACGTCTCTTAGCTCGGCCCTCTGAGCCTGCTATGTCATGTAACGTCTCTTAGCTCGGCCCTCTGAGCCTGCTATGTCATGTAACGTCTCTTAGCTGTGCCCTCTGAGCCTGCTATGTCATGTAACGTCTCTTAGCTCGGCCCTCTGAGCCTGCTATGTCATGTAACGTCTCACAGCTCTGCCCTCTGACCCTGTTATGTCATGTAACGTCTCACATCTCTGCTCTCTGAGCCTGCTATGTCATGTAACGTCTCACAGCTCTGCCCTCTGAGCCTGCTTTGTCATGTAACGTCTCACAGCTCTGCTCTCTGAGCCTGCTTTGTCATGTAACGTTTCACAGCTCTGCCCTCTGAGCCTGCTATGTCATGTAATGTCTCACAGCTCTGCCCTCTGAGCCTGCTTTGTCATGTAACGTCTCACAGCTCTGCCCTCTGAGCCTGCTTTGTCATGTAACGTCTCACAGCTCTGCTCTCTGAGCCTGCTTTGTCATGTAACGTCTCACAGCTCTGCTCTCTGAGCCTGCTTTGACATGTAATGTCTCACAGCTCT
Source organism: Umbra pygmaea (assembly GCA_016801145.1). Classification (NCBI taxonomy): domain Eukaryota; kingdom Metazoa; phylum Chordata; class Actinopteri; order Esociformes; family Umbridae; genus Umbra; species Umbra pygmaea. The sequence continues at coordinate 38,030 of JACXGM010001857.1, read as the reverse complement.
GCCCTCTGAGCCTGCTTTGTCATGTAATGTCTTATAGCTCTGGTCTCTGAGCCTGCTTTGTCATGTAATGTCTCATAGCTCTGGTCTCTGAGCCTGCCATGTCATGTAATGTTTCATAAGCATGTGGGACATTTAGAAGCTTTTCCTGACTGCATGTTCTGGTCAAAAAACACCTGTTATGACATAGCAAAAACTGACTTTTTACTGTTTTAATTATGTTGGTAACAAGTTTATAATAGCAATAAGATACATCACGGCTTTTGTGTATTGCTGTATCTACGTTTTAAAAGAAATATCCAATGACATTATGTTAAGATATTGTTATAAACCAGAAACACTTGCTATGTATTAGACAATAGTTTTTTGTAAGCGTCAACACATTTGCACTAGAAATAATGTATATTAGCTAAGCTAGTTAGTAAAAACACATTACCTACTGTATGAACTAATTCACCCATAGTAAGGACCTGAGACATATTGTCATAACGCATCAGAGAGTAGACAATATCCTGGCTCCAGAGATTCACTCCATGATCCCACAGGAAAGAAGGACATCACCCTTCTAAACTCTCCTGAAGTCCACATTCTCCTGTAGATCAAGGAAATCTCTTTCTGTAACAATGGGAGTCTTTGCCCCAAAGGCGGAAAGGCAGGCGGATCTGCTTATGGGATCTACTTATCAGTTTCTTATCTCTGTATTCCCACGTGGCCAAAGGTTGACGGGATTGGACCTTCTCGCTTGGCATAACACGTATCATTGTCGTTGCTAAACATTGCTATTAGAGTTGTCCGTACAGCACAAACACATCTAGCAGCAGCAGGTTATCGTTTCCTCATCTCAGCCTCCCATCTCCCCTCTGAAGGCAGATCCAACACAACCCACCGGGAAATCAATGCTATTGATTTGTAATGTTTCTCAAAGCCATCCAGCTGTCCCCTGTCCTGTCCTCCCCGTTAGAGGGAAAGGAATTCGTTCGAGAGGAACAGATTCAGCAATTTGCTTTTTGAAGGATGAATCCAAAGGGGAATAGTGTACAAACAGTCTTAACCTGAAGCTTTTATCTATTCATTCTACTGCTGGTCAGCTTAACCACTCAACATGTTTTTTAATTGTTTTGAGAGGTAGTTAGCAGTGGTTGGATTGCTACAGACACTAGATTTTAGTGTTCGAATCAGGCAGAAATATTTAATCCTTTTAATAAATAAACACAATCCACATTTCCATGGCAACTCATGTATTTTGTCAAAATTTTATTATTGTTTAACCATGTACAAGTGATACATATAATCATTTATTCCAGTTATTCCATTGAAATATGTTTGATTAAATTAACAAAAACCACTCTCCTCTCTCTCTTTCTCTCTCTGTGTTTTTGTCCCTAGTCCTAGACAGTAAAGCAATAGACACCAACCAACCAATGAATGCTCTGATGCGTCTAAATCAGATCCGTCCTGGTCTGCAGTACAAGCTGCTGTCCCAGTCCGGCCCAGTCCACGCTCCCGTTTTCACCATGTCTGTGGATGTAGACACCACAGTCTATGAAGCCTCAGGCAGCTCTAAGAAGACGGCCAAGCTGCACGTTGCTGTCAAGGTAACATAGTTGGACCAATATTGAGTTATCAATAAGAGAAGGGGTGGATACATATTATAATTGGGTGAAATTATTTCCTGGAGACATTGAAAGATTTTGGCAACATCATGATTGAGGCCATCTTATTTCTAAATAGTCACAGTCCAGAGAGACCGTTAATAGTGGAAAGCAAACGACGGTCGGTCAGTCAGTCCCTCCGCCCCCTCTCCTGGTTGCTGTAAGGCAGCCAAATCCTTGTAATCCCAAAGTGGTTGTGAACAAAGAGGCTCTCCCAAGCACAGAGCCGGGATAATCCTCTATGCTCCTCGGATTGCCATAAAAGGCCCTGACGCAACTCTACTGCTCTCTGCTGCCCTACTGCTCAGCTCTGCGATGCTGCCCCGTGTGTCTGTGTGTGTCTGTGTGTGTCTGTGTGTGTCTGTGTGTGTCTGTGTGTGTCTGTGTGTGTCTGTGTGTGTCTGTGTGTGTCTGTGTGTGTCTGTGTGTGTCTGTGTGTGTCTGTGTGTGTCTGTGGTTGGGGGGTGCTGGGGCTAGAGCACAAACACCAATTTGGATCAGACACAGAAAGAGCTCCTGTTCTATACACACAGAGTATGGTACCGGTCCACTGACTATGGTATCCCCCAAACGACCATTGTGCTGCCAGTAAATTAGTCTCAAGTGGAAACGCTCCATGATACAGTAGAAGTGTGTTGGGGTTTGAACTGAACCAAGAAGTACACTGTTAGGAAGTACTGCTGATACGCTAAACATGAATAAACATTGGATCGGTTTTGGAGGGTTATCAGAAATGTTTAGATGTGGATGTCTGTCCTGCTCTGACTGACTCCCACTGCTCCTACATAAAGGTTCTGCAAGCCATGGGCTATCCAACCGGGTTCGATACGGACCTGGACTGCAGCGCAGACGAGAAGTCAGACGGCGAGGGGAAGAGCGAATCATCCACACACTCGAGCAATAACACAACACAGCTAGACAGCTCAAATACACTGGAGGTACAGCACACACTCACACACACTGCTGCTTTTATTACACCAACATAATCTTTTTCTGAGACTGTTTTGTTTTTAGCAATATATTATCTCTAACCTGATTTGGGTTTGTTCCTTTGCATTAAGGTCCGAACTCAGGGTCCTATACTGACGGCCAGTGGTAAGAATCCAGTCATGGAGCTGAACGAGAAGCGTCGTGGCCTGAAGTATGAACTCATATCAGAGAGTGGCGGCAGCCATGACAAACGCTTCGTCATGGAGGTGAGGAGTCTACCACACACTGGAAATTTTAAACACAGATTCAATATCAGAGGAACAGACTCATGGCAGCTCAGAATCAACCCACGACTGGTGCATATTCATCACTGGGAATCTAATCAGAAACTCTCCCAGAGAAACGCAGTGTCCTCCCTAAATCCATTCATCCCCTCGAGAGACATAGGCTCACAATAAACGAGTCACTGATAAATTCACATTCATGTGAGGAGGTGAAACCTGTAACACCTGACACAAATTTGGATATATCCCCATGCTGTGGTCTTTAGTAGCAGTTCCAATACAAAACCAGCAGACCTACCATCTACACTGCGTTCGAAATGTTTATGCAAATTATATTTAATTTTCCTAAATAGTCGATGCAAATGACAGTCTTTATAATTTTCAAGTCACCAACCATTACGGGCATTATTAGTGGGGTTATTTACGAGATACACCCTTGGTTCCATTAGCGCCTGCAGTAAGCCATTCGGCTGATAGCTCTAACTCGACCAATGTTAAAACAAAAAAATGGGGTATGTGGGGTTGTTTGGCTCGAGGTCAAGGTGCAAAGGACCTTAGTGTTATAGTACTCCGAAGCATCACTAAGTAGTTTTCCTTTAATTGGGCTCAGCTGGCAAACTAATTATCACAGGTGTCTGAGATTGATTTCAGTAATCCAAAGAGCCCGGAGACACAATACCATCTGTTAGTTTGATTGAAAACCCAAATATTTAATGTTTATGACACTTAATTCCAATTTGCATTATAATTTGGAACGTGTGTATAATTGTTTAACAATATTCTGTCATTATAGTGCTATGCATTATAAGAAGACATCTCAAAGCAACAAATTAGTAAATGAACAACATGAAAGAACAAACAAGTTAAAAATAACTTGACCACTAATCATGAGCTGATAAACAGTGAAAGTTTGAAAGTGACACACTCAACCGTAAGTTACTTCACTAGCTACTATTCGCTACAACCTAAATGCAGCACCCTGTTTGGTTAAGCTACTGCAGTCACCTGGCACCAGAAACAATCTGCATATCTAAAGTTTGTCCTCCATAAAGATGTTGTTTATTTCTACTAAACACACTGTTTCTATCAACTTGTTATGTTGCCAGGACACACTTATTTCCTGTACACCTGTGTATGTCTTCTTTTCTCTGTCTCTTCAGGTGGAGGTAGATGGTCAGAAATTCCGTGGGGCGGGGCCCAATAAGAAGGTAGCGAAGGCATCAGCTGCGTTGGCCGCTCTGGAGAAACTGTTCTCTGGCCCGAATGCCGCCGCTAACAAGAAAAAGAAGATTGTCCCTCAGCACACTGTACGTTACCGCTACGATGAGTACACTGTACGTTACCCCTACAATCAATACACACTGTACGTTACCACTACTGTCAATACACAATGTATGTTAACGCTATGATGAGGCCATTGTATGTTACCGATACGATGAGAACACTGTACGTTAACGCTACTATCAATTCATACTGTATGTTACCTATACTATCAATACACACTGTACCACTACTATCAATATATACTAAACATTACCACTACTATCAATACACACTGTACGTTACCTCTACTATCAATACACACTGTACGTTACCTCTACTATCAATACACACTGTACGTTACCTCTACTATCAATACACACTGTGCCACTACTATCAGTATGTACTGTACTTTACCACTACAATCAATACACACTGTACGTTACCACTACAATCAATAATATACACTGTGTGTTACTGCTGAGATGAGTACACTGTACATTACCACTACGATGAGTATGCTGTACATTGACACTACAATCAATACACTGTACCACTATTATCAATACATTCTACATGATCAGTCCTCTAGATGAAAACAATGCTTCTTTACAGGAAAAGCACTTTCCGGGGGGACCAAGTGGCGTAGTGGGCTAGTTGCTGCATTGCACGACAATCTACATCATGATAGTCCTGATCCTGACTATGGGTTCTGACTTTTCCAGGGCCTCCTGTGCAATGCAGCGTAAATTGGCATAGCAATGCTTACCTATAGCAATGCTTACCTATAGCAATGCTTACCTATAGCAATGCTTACCTATCCTGCCATGTCGCTCTGCAGCAACAGTGGTGTAGTACAGGGTATACACAGGTATACGGCGTATACCCACTTCTTTTTCAGATGGCATTGCGTATACCCACTTCTAAATTCACTCAGATGTGCATAATTTAGTAGCTAATCTAATCTCATGTAAATAAAAAAACAGTAAAGACAGTGATGCAGTGATCCATTGATTCCCCCACGCGCATGCACGATATTGGGCTAGGCGATTACCGTCAATCTGACAATGCCCAACGCACCATAGAGAAGATAGTTTGACGTTCAATATTTGACAGATTTTCGGACATTCAAAGTTCAATAGCATGCAAGCGATATAAGCTAGAAGTTTACAACATTGCACTGGTCTTGTTTTCCCGATTCTAACCAAAGATATACAATAAGATGAGATATTATTTGCAGCGTTGTAGGCACTCTGCGCTTAGCCAATGCACATCGCAAGGGGCCGTTAACAAAGTGCGTCACCACATTTTGCACACAGGTCATAAATTCCCTGTTCACACAACCTAGATAATTCATATCAATGTAGTATCCTTGAAAGGGATTGGCCACACATTGCACACCATTTAGTTTATAAAAAACTGTTGTAAACATTTTTTAACAAGTTAATATAAGTGCAAATAAGGCTTTGAAATTCAATAGTTTCAAGGTCACATGACCCATGACTAGGTAGTACAAATCAAGGTAGTATCTTTCAGAGTGACAGGCCACATATTGCACAGCCTGTATTATTCATAAATAAGTTGATATAAGTGCTAGAAACGCTTTTAAATTCAATAGATTTGAGGTCACATGACCTAGGTAATTTAAACCAAGGTAGTAAAAACAGCATTGATTTGAGTGAGCCATTATGCTAGATATTTTATTACATGACATCAAGTCCAAACATTTACCCCCAGTGTAGCGGATGGCCTTCTGAGATCTACTCGCCAACCTGAAAATCTAATCACATTTATAATTGTAAAATGTATATATTTTTGTTATGTATATATCATCTTTTAATTAGTCACTAAGGATTAGTTGGACCAAGGAATAGTCACTAGGAACTCATGATTATTTAGTTGTCTCTTCCTATAGTCTGTGGGGCAGTATTAATTGCAAAAACTGCACCTCTTCTTTGGATAATATAAATTTCATAATGATCATTTCTCCGTGAAGTTAAGCAGCAAAAGTTAAGTGATAAGGTGATAGAGCCACTGAAAAAGCTTTTTGGGGCATCTAGTTGAAATACAATCAGGGTTCAAATCACAAATATTTGTGGTTTCCATGAAACCTAGGTACGACATGCACTAAGCACAGGCCGTCCTGCCCTCCGATTAGGATGGAAGGCAATAGATTGCTAGTTCAGACAAAATGGTGTGGTTTGGTTCTGCTTAAATATAAGCTGTTATTTAATGGTGCATTTAGCCTGACAGTGTATTGAAACAGCACACAAACTTGTGAAGCCTAGCTTTGGTGCTGTAGTTTTTCAAGAAAAGGTTGCAATTTTAACAGTTAGAAAGACAGACACTAAAGCTACAACATGCACAGTGATACATTGTGCGACCTTGCCTACCAGGGCAGAGTGTTAGCTAAATAATTGCACAATATTTAGTTATTTTTACTGGAAAATGTCTTTATTTATACTGTTTTGCTCATATTCTTTCTGTTTAAACGGCAACTGCTATCAAAAACATCTGAGTACAGTCAGCTTCAAACTAGCCAATAACAGTTTCACACCCAGCTTTTTTTTGTTACATGTTTCTAACAGCTATGGTTTGGGCTTAGTTGAGCTAAATACTACAGTACTTGTTACAAGGCGCATACAGTTGTAATCAAAATTATTCAACCTCCATTGCAAATCAGGTTTATTTTCAAAATGTACAGACTGTCAGCTGTTTGCAATAAACAAATACAACAAAAGCAATTGAAATGGATCAACTCAACAAATGGTTTCCCCAAATCCAACTGCAAATGCAACTGATAATGACTTCTCCAGTCTCAGAATTGTGCGGATATCAGGGAATTGTCATAGGCTTGGAATGCAATTTTAGCCAATGAAATTGCAGATATCTCCGAAACCGTTTTATAAGTATTATTGGGAAACACTACAATCTATTGATTCATAGTCAATGGAAACCCTTTAATTTAGGTCTCTTGTACCCTGTCATTTCTGCAGACTAAAGGTGCGCTAGCCGCAGCAGCCGCGGCCTCTGCAGTAGCAGCCCACGTAGCCAGAGGTAGGGGGCGAGCGGCTGCCCTACCCAGAGGAGCCTTCGTCAGCGCTGCTGCCCCAGGATACACGCAGATCCCTGGTACATGTAAGTATGAACGGCTGGGTTTGTGATACCTTTATACAGTTCCCCATCTGTTCTACGTACAAACGGAATGTGTGCATGGGGATTTGAGTGGCATTACTGTTCTTACTACATTTAAAATTGGTCCGTTTCATCTAGGGCTGTTTGCTAGGACAATTACATTGTCGTTTGACGATGGATGATAGTCATTTAGGATGTCGCTAGAAATGACAATTTTATTAATATAATTTTATTATATTTGAACTCAACTTGTGTCACTGGGTCTGGCAGCACAATACCTTGCAGCACTGTGAGCAACACACTAGGTAAAATAACTAGTAGTCTATTTCTGTATTTCCCTATTTGCCATAGCCTTAAAACAGGTGTGGTAGTGAACTAATAAAACAGAATGAATGATTCAAGATTCAACAAGGTTCATAGCTTTAAAACAGGTGTGGTAGTGAACTAATAAAACAGAATGAATGATTCAAGATTCAACAAGGTTCATAGCCTTAAAACAGGTGTGGAAGTGAACTAATAAAACAGAATGAATGATTCAAGATTCAACAAGGTTCATAGCCTTAAAACAGGTGTGGTAGTGAACTAATAAAACAGATTGAATGATTCAAGATTCAACAAGGTTCATAGCCTTAAAACAGGTGTGGAAGTGAACTAATAAAACAGAATGAATGATTCAAGATTTAACAAGGTTCATAGCCTTAAAACAGTTGTGGTAGTGAACTAATAAAACAGAATGAATGATTCAAGATTCAACAAGGTTCATTTGACAGTAACAAGTTATGCAATTAAATGGTTGTTTCTCATCCTCCCCAATGATGCATATAAAATATAAAAAATCCCCTTCTAATAATAATAAAACAGTAAAATTATATAAACAGTATAAATTTAAATAGCAATGAAAACCAATGTCCAGAATGTTTATGGAACGTCCCGTCTAAGCAGTCTGCAGCATTCTGCAAGTCAAAAATAGACCTTCTGTTTAATAGGTAGTTTCAAATTTGTTTTATATGTAGGCTCCCACTTCCACGTATAAAAAAAGGCAATTCAATGGACAGGTTGTTCTGACAACATACAAACACAGACAACACCCAGCCCTAGTTTGTGCTCCAATAGTTCTCAGTCCGAACAGGATGTAGTTGGTTCCTGTTGTCAGTTATGAAGTGTTATTTTGCATTAAACCCTGGAAGTGTAGCCACTGTTTTCTGGTAGTAGCTAATGGGGATCCTAATAAAATCCTAAACATGTCTGACAGGCTTCGGGACTCCGTACGGATACAGCACCGCCGCTGCTGCACCAGCCTACGGTAAGTTGCCCCTCCCCCTCCAACTCGTCTTTCAGTGGGTTTAAACCTTCACTTTTTCACAATTTTCCCACTGTTGAAGGCCCTATCAGAAATACAACCCCAGTGAATTTCGGTCACACATTATAGATTGAAATTCAGTACTGGATGATTCTGAACAGAGGATTTAAAGAAGATCAAACTGGAACTGATCATAACCTTGTGGTTCTTCATGTGGTTGGAGCGAGCCTTGCCACGCTGCTTGTCCGCCCCTCCTGAGTGTCCAGACTGCTTCTTGTTCTGTCTGCTCCTTCCATCAACCCGTCTGTCTGTCTGTCTGCCCTTCCCGTTCCCCGTTGACTTCTCTCCTTATAGCTTTGCTAGATCTCTGTTCACAGCAACAGTTACCCTCATTCAAACAGCGCAGCCAGGCAGAGACCAATGCCAGCAAACCACGCACAGGGACATAGGTTTCACATATATTTTCTAAACATTATTTTTAGTCTAAAAAAATCTACATTACACACACACACACACACCTGGAAGCACACATACAGTGATAGTCAAACACGACCCATTTAGTCTACCAACCAAAAAACAGTGCTAAACTCTAGTGTGTCCTGACAAACATAGCTATGCATTCATGGTTTAACTAAACACAGTGTAGCTCCATGTGCCTCTGGCCTGATGCTGCACTCAGTCATCTGTGGCTCATTGCCAGGAAGCCAGTAGCATGTGTTAGAGCTCTGGAGTGTTCCAGTGTCTCCCCCAGCCTCTTTAAACGCTCCACAACTGTATGGGATCCAGGGGGCTCGGCTCTCGCGTGCTCAGCACATCTCCAGTGCAGGACTGAGCCGCTCGATGTCGTGGTACCTAGTTTGTCTGACAGATTTATACAGTCATAATCATTCAGGCATACAGACACACTGAAAACCAAATACATGCCGTCTCTCCATCGATCTACCTCTGCACCTCTGAGTCACTTTAAACTGGGAACAGACGGGTCCTTGTGTGTTGTTCTGCGTGCCGTCTGAGGCCCTTCCCTCTACAGTGAAGAGAGCTGCCTGTCTGCTTCTGGAGCTGTTTGAATGGGTCTTATGTGCAGGTGGAGACCGGGCCAGCTGGGTGTAACCCGTTCTACTACGAGGCGGCCGAGAGCCCTGGAACTTGTATTCAATAATGTGCCATCAGTTTAGCTTTGAGTAAAATCACTCTTAATCTCACACAGTTTTTGAATGCAGCCTCCTGTTGCTGAGTTCTGTAGCCTGGTCTCTGACCTGCTTGTGTTGTCTCAGCATCTAATATACTTATTAAACAGGTCTGGGACCAGGCTAGTGGTGTTGTAGTTTTAAGCCCAGTGACGCGGTCTGGTCTTCACCCGCTTCATAAACAGCTGTTCTTTTAGTTTGGCAAGTTGTGAAGTCCTGGTATAAGCTGCTGTGAAATCATATAACGTGTGTGCGTGTGTGCGTGTGTGCGTGTGTGTCCATTGCTTCTCGTATGGTGTTGCATGCTGATTTGTCCTTCCCACAACAGTCATATATTCTGTTATTTCTCTACCTGACGCTCACTGTTGTGTGGCGCTCAGCCTTCTGTTGCTGCTTTGGGATTTCTATATGGGTTCAATACTGTGAGGAACAACACACCAAACAGCACAGCTTTTACACAATAACATGTCTACCGCTAGCTAAGGCTGCAGTCCACAAGAATATCTGCTTCATGTTGCAGTAAACAAACAGACCAACAAACCAGCCAACCAACCACTGCCCTGCATTTGACACCTCCATGGACCTACCTCCTCTCACTCACACCCTCTCTCTGGAGTCTAGTGTAGCTCTGCACAGGGCCCATACCATAGAAATAGAACAAATAGAACAAACTCAACAGCCAAAATGCTAACACATATTCTGTCCTTTCTAGTTCTATGGCATAGGCCAGTAGTGGACCATGACACAGGATAGAAGCGTTTTAGCCCTGCCCTAGACTCACATGGAGTGCTCTTCTCGTGTCTCCTTCTCTAGGTTTCTCCCCCAAGAGAATGCTTCTGTTGCCTGTCATGAAAATGCCCGGGTACCCAGTGCCCCACTATTTCTTTTAGCACAGGGGCACCAAAACACTCCTTTTTTCCAAAGGGAATCAGTCTGTTTTTCCAACATATCGAAGGGGAACTGAACGGACATAAGCAGAAGATGACTTGTAAACTGAGTGCATTTTTTTTCTTACTGTTTTCAACTGATTTTTTTAAAGCAGGTTTAAGTTCTTAAAAAAAGACTTGAAGGATTTGTACTGTGAATTGTTACCTCATTCTCTTGAATCTAAATTATAACTTCCTTTTTTTGTTACTTGTTGTTCTTGTTCTTCCATAGGAAGGGTTTAGACCTTTGACACAGACAACATTCTCTGTAAACCTGAGCTGTGTGAAGGATGTATAGGAATAATAATGAAACTAATGTGGACAAATAAAACCTTTATGCTCCTACTACAAGTTGACCACTGCCTGATGTCTTAACTGAAACTAGGTACAGTAACAGTACAGTCCTGGCAACAAATAGTGGACTAGACAAGCTTTCTGAAGCTATTTGCTTTAGTGAACAGGAAGTCACATGACCTTGACAGGAAAACAACATTTGCTTATGTAATGAATAGGAAATACAATTAAGGGTAGACTTTAAAACACTCACAATGCGTCTTGTAATTGACACAAGCTCAAACCAACTAGATTTGATTCCATTTCAGTTTGGTCAGTTCTGTCCTGGTTTGACTCAGTTGAAATGGGATCGATCCGCACCACGGTTGTGCAAGTGTGCTGATGGTAAACCTGACTCTGACCCTGCACAAAGCTTCAACCCCTCACCGCACACGGGGTCCAAAATCCCCCCCAGCTGTGATCTTAGGCCACAGGTTACACAGCAATCTAATAAGGCTGCTTAGTTGGCTGGTTCCTGAATCCTAGGCAACACACACTATGCATGTAAACACAGCCATACATCTACACACTGGAGAATCAAAAGCAGCAACAAGGGACTCTATCCACACATGGACATGTTGCTACCTGTTGGTCGTCAATCATTTCTGTGGTTGTGTTTTTATTTTGTGATTTATTTTATTGCTGAGTGTGTCAGTGTGAGCCAGCTGTCCAGACAGTCCTCTCCCATTGGCCAGAAAAAAAACATGTACCTGAAAATCGGATGTATTCCAAAAGAGATGTTGATCACCTCATAGGCAATTAAGAGGCAAAGTCCGATCTGATTTGTGAAGAGGTCTTTGGTGATCTGGACGTTCAGTGGCTGTTGGCCTGTGGCTGAGAGGACTCTGTCACCATCACATTGAAACAAACACCCCCTGGGATTCCATCCATTTTGGACTGCCATCTACATGGTTACAGCTATGAGGTGCAGCCATAGGCCAGAGGTCCTAGTCGTCCTGTACAATGGTTGGCTAATCAGAGGGAAGAGCCACCTCCGTGACTTCCAGGGGAAGCCCATAACCTACCTGATGAGGATGAGTAGCTGCTGCATGTTTGACAGCTAACGGGGATCCTGATCCTTAACTCTCCTCACCTCTTCCATCCATGGGCTCCCCCTGGCTCGTCTCATGGGCTCCCCCTGGCTCGTCTCATGGGCTCCCCCTGGCTCGTCTCATGGCAGTCATGGTACAGTACTCTCTCCAAAATCATATCCGGTTTGATTTGTCAGAGTTATGTACTAACCACATTGTCTTTCAAAAGAAAAAGAGAAAATAACTTTAAAGTTGCTACATGTCTTATCACATATCTCTACTTTTCTGAAATTAATGAGCGCTATTATTATTTGATTTTTTCATTTTTGAAGTAATTTCCTTTTGTACGTTTTTGTTTGGACTGATTTTGTCAGAAAGTGGTAACTGTTGCAACTTAAGTTTGTCTTTTATTAACCTGATCCGCCCCAGTGCAATGAAAACCCCACATACAGACAGACAGAGCAGAGCCACCAACCTGAGGAGATAGTGAGTGTCGCTGCCTCCTACAGGGCCCCACAGTAATTACACCATCTCTCTGCTCTCCTCTTCCCTGTAGGTGGTCTTTTCATTGACAATCCCTTTTACCAGCCTCGGACCATCGCACCTTTTATTATTCACTTGGGTCCTCAAGATCTCTTCTCTGACTTCTAGAACCATCAGGTTGTGTGGCTTCTAAACTGTTGTACCTACAGAATCGCACCAGAGCTTGACCTTTTGACCCAGTCCGTCTCCCACTGTATGGTACAGAGCCAGCAAGCGGTCAATCTGAACTCCTCTCACTCTGTTAAGCATCCCCACAACCCAAATGAAAGGAAACACATCTTTAAAAAAAAAGCAATACTTGATATAACTTTTGGGATGCTCAGCTGCATCAAAGCTAAAGGTTTTTTACCTTGATCATTTGGTCTCTTTCTTACATAGCAATACTACAACTGAACTGTTTGGCATCAAAGCTTACTTGAGATGATGTGAATGTTCAATTGAGTCTTACCCAAACACAGCATTGCAATGTCTTTACAGTGGTATATTCACTGTGTGTATGTGTGGCTGTACCATGGACTATATGCATATATACGGTATGTAAGGTAAATGTTTCTATTAATATATATTATGTGTTGATACTATTGATAATGTACGTATGTAAATACATTATATACTAATTGTTGGTATACATTATTTTAGAACTATAAAGTCCAATGTAATCATAATCCCACAATATAGCTTTCTTCTTCCAGTTTTATATACACTGAGCAGTTACTCTATTAATAGAACATGCAATAGGATACCTGTTTGTTAATTAACCTGTGCTAATGGTAGTTATTCTTTCTTCTTCCCTTCTGCCTCGATTTCCTCATCTGAGCCTTTCCGGGTATGCTCAGTCTCTCTGGCCTTGGCTTGATAGCACAGCCTGGTCACAGTCAAACTACGCCCTACCAGTCATTACACATGCATATATACACACGCACACTTCCTGTTGACTTCCTGTCAGAAAGCACACTTGTCAGTTCTCACCAATTTACTGCCTCTGCACACTGGAGCGTACTGTACTCTATTGTCATTGTACATACCCTGTGTCCTCATAAAAGCCCGGTCTGTTGAGCAGCCTTAGCTGCACTGGCAGCCCCCTGCAAGCAGAGGCCAGTTAGAGCCTCCTGTCCCTGTCCAAAAGTTTAACGTGGGACCAAAAGCACAGTATACAGTATGTAGAGGTGGTGGGTGGCCACACACCTGTAGTCCCTCCCTCAATTGCCACACCACTGCATAATAGTGCTCAGTTCACACTGTTAGTTCAACTGATATACGATGCATTTTCCTTTTTCATAAACCAGTAGGCACAGGCAGAATTGCCCCAAATGTTCTGTTGTGTCACAACAGCTGTGGCAATGTGTTGTACATCAGATATGGAAAAGTGTGAAGAGAGCAAGCATGCTGCTCAGACAAACCCACGGGGCCTACAGTCGCATCTGTCATCACAGACCTACTCTGACCAACCAGCCTTGTCACCACGCAACACTCCAACCACTCATCAATGGCCACATCTAATTAAATAGATAGTCACAAATGGTCCCTGTAGAAAGACACACGGCACCCTGTTGTTTTATAATCTTTAACCTTACTTCACCCTGTAGTACCACTACTGATAGCTTATAGTATAAATACATTATATGGTAACTAAATATAAGGAGATGTAATTAATAAGATGAACCCATAGTAAACTGTAGTCTGTGTAAGGTTAGCATAACATGGTGGTGATGATGGTGAACTACAGTGCCTAGCAAAATGACCAACCCAGCGTGAAGGCTGCCAGGCCTGCTATAAAGAGCATTCTTTGTCAGGATGCTTCACTAGGGATGTCTTTATCCAAGTAGATTGATTACAATGTACATGATGAGATTGTACATGTTTTTAGGGTTATTGCAAGACCTCCAACTCCACATTGCATTAGTCATTCCTGCAATATACCATATTTGGTTTTCATTTTACTGAACATATCAACAAGCACAACCTGACAGCTGCCTACATATTAGATATCATTAAGGGAATGCACGTTTATAAGGGACGCTCATATTTCAATTGCCAGGAATATTGGAGCTTGTCCTATAGCATTGGTTGGTGGGTCGGATCTTTTAATAAATAAACATGGTTCTATATGTATTTATGTATTTATGTATGTACTTATATTTACAAAAAGCTTCTTCTGATTTACCATAATCACTCTTTTGGATGTTAACTATGACAGCCTTTACAACAAAAAACAAGATTTCAGAAAACAATGCTGAAAAATTACAGAATGTACATGAAAAGCTTTGCTTCTTGCTTGATCTTCATGGCAGTTTGATCTTCATGGCAGTTTGATCTTCAGTGTGATTGTGTTGTTTTTTTTGTAGAAAAGCTATTTAAGCCTCAGTGTAATTTAATACGAATAACTTCAATCAATCTTTTAGGTGTGAAATCCTGGTAAGTCTAATGTCATGGGTAAGTTGTGGAATGTTAAACACATTTATTGAAAAACAGAATGTCTAAAAGTCAAGTAAAATATCAAGAACTGCCCTAAATTATATTTCATAGTGTAGTTAATAATCTCTAGTTGTCAAACACACAAGCCCCTTTCATATCTAAAGTGTGTTGAAATCTGCCAATCGGGGTTTATTCATTGGTAACTAACCATCCCTATTGATTAAATGATGTCCAGTCAATCCTATTGATTAGGCTCATGAAACTGCTCTGTCACTGAGAATGTGTAAACAAACCCCAATGCACAGGATCACTAAACCAAAGCATGGAAATCAAGAAAATTATGCCTGCAGGATTTATCTATGAACCAATGGGATATTCCAATTTGTGTTTTTGGATGAGTGTTTAGTCCCACGACTGCTTGGGCGCCATATGGTCCAGATAGCCCTTGTGGTCCTTCTGCCAGATTAGGCTATGATAGGCTGGGTTGGCTTGGAGAGACTCCCATATCCTATCATTGACAGCAGTAGGCCAGCACCAGAGCACAAACTCAAAAAAAAACAACATCTATTATTATAATTTTTTTCTAAAATCCATTCAGGCTTACGGTTTGTGGTCAGGGTAAAACGTATAAAACAAACCCTTTAATGCACCCATCTGTTCCTACTGAAGGTTATGCATCATGTTGAGACAAGTTAGACCAGATGGCCCACATAAATAATACACTACTAGACGTCATCCTTCAATGAGCATTTGTGGGCCTTTCATTTCCCCCTGGAACAGTCCCAGGCTAATGATCCATGCCTCTGCTTTAGAAGTTAGGTGCAGATTAGCTTGCTCCTTTACAGGAGAATAAAATGGGCTCAAATACTGTTCATCTGGACTTCCCTTTTCCTTATTTAGTTGAACCAGTAGTATAGGCGCTAAAGTGTAGACCCAAGACCCTCTGTTGGAATTGTTATTTGGAATTGTTGGAACAATTCCAAATAATATTTGAAGCCTTGTCTGGCCTCACTACAGCTTCTAAATGAGCAGTTTGTCATACTGAACACAAAACTACGCTCACCAGCCACTTCATTAGGTACACCTTGCTAGTACAGGGTTGGACCCCCTTTTGCCTTCAGAACTGCCTTGCATTCTCCACAACATAGATTCAGCAAGGTCCTGGAAACATTCAGAGATTTTTTTATCCCCAACACCATTATACCACCAGCCTGAACTGTTAATGCAAGGCAGGATGGATCCATGCTTTCATGTTGTTTACGCCAAATTCTGACCCTACCATCTGAATGTCGAGGCAGAAATCGAGACTCATTGGACGAAGCAAAGTTTTTCCAATCTGTTCAAATTTGGTGGGCCTGTGCAAATTGTAGCCTCAGTTTACTGTTCTTAGCTGACAGGAGTGGCACTCGGTGTGGTCTTCTGCTGCTGTAGCCAATCTGCTTCAAGGTTCGAGGTGTTCTTCATTTCTGAGATGTTCTTCTGCATATCTTGGTTGTAATGAATAGTTATTTGATTTACTGTTGCCTGTCTATCAGCTCAAGCCAGTCTCTGCCATCATTAACAGAGAACTGCAATGATTTTTTTATCAGAGAACTGGATATTTTCTCTTTTTTAGGTCCATTCTCTGTAAACCCTAGAGATGGTTGGGAGGGACAATGCCAGTAGATGAGCACTTTCTCAAATACTCAAAACCAGCCCTTCTGGCACCAACAACCATGTCACGTTCAAAATTAAATCACCTTTTTTCCCCATTCTGATGATTGTTTTGAACTTCAGATCGTCTTGACCATGTCTACATTTCTAAATGCTTTGACTTGCTGCCAGATGATTGGTAATTTCTATTAACAAGCAATGGAACAGGTGTACCTAATGAAGTGGCGGGTGAGTGTCGATGTTCTATGTGATGAGATGTTGGTGACTAATATATGGAATATATTAGCTCTAGATGTATTGCAATAATGAGGATGCCTTTAGAGTGAGCATCCTATTAAGCATCCTATGAATTTCATATATTTGTGTGTCATCTGAATTTCATTATATAACCACATTCTTCCGGACTTCTCCTATAACTCCCCCTGGGATTGGTCCCTGTTTGTGACACGGGAAAGAACAAGCACAACAACAGAACTATATTAGCAATATTCCAGCACCTCCTACTCAGGGCCAACCAGACACACACACAAACTAGCTGTTATTCCAACCCTCCTCACAAGCATCCAGCCTCATTGTACTGAACACACTCAACCATAGTACACTAATAAAACACAAGGGAAGATGTTCTACTTTTCCCCTATAGGGCTCTCAACCCAAGCTTGAGGATTGTATTTTAGTGCGAGCCACAAGCTTTTACTGTAGATATGCCAGAGGAATGGAGCCATTTGTTACACAGGAATGAAAACGTATTTCAACCATACCATGTACCTTGGTGCTTTACATCGGGCTGTAGCTGTGTAGTTATTGTAAGCTCATTACTTACGTATATATATTTTTTGCTATGTTCAAAAATGTTTTATGAGAGCAAAAGGGACTTGTGTGTGAGACTAGGCCAAAGTAGAAAGCTGGACATTCAAATTGCAAGCCTGGAGCAGTTCCGAAATAAGACTCAGATCTTGTTCCAGCCTGCGAGTGCAATGTTCGCAAAATTGTATTGCACTGAATGTTTTTTGTCTGTGCTTTTAAGTAGATGCTGCACAAAGGTCACAGTTGCACCTGTCACCATATGGTAGGTAGCCTGTCACAAAGCGAATACAACAAGCACACTCTCAAGGATCTATGACCATCAATGTTGTCCGGTATCCTGTCAATCAAAGCATTATGGTTTGGAATGTACAGTATTGTTGTAGAGTAGAATGTATAACCATGACAGAGCTACTGTATTAGCATTTTTTTTAGATAATACTAATACTAATACTAATAATATATATATATTATAGTATAACACATGTATCCATAAATTTGAAGCTCCTTGTTTGAGTCATTTGGGCACTTCCTGCCTGATTTCTGTTTACATTTGAATGTGTTACTCACGTATTTACATACATTATTTTATTGTTGTGTCTTCTAAGTGATGGACCCCCTCCATCTTCATGTGTATTTAATCCTTTTCTTTTGTTATTTAGACTATGGAATTACATTTGTGCCAATAAAATCAAGGTTTAGGATTTTATTGATACAAGTCACATTTATAGAATTCAGCCCAACTTGGAGTTGAGCGACTCACACATTTTATGATCATGTCGCATAAAATAATTTTAATTTGAACTATAGAAGTAATATCAACAAGGTAATTCAATGTGAAGTGGTAATTGTGCACAAACCTCTGTGAGCGAGCTGTGCTTGAGTATAGAAGCCATTCATTCGCAATGACGGCAATAGATGTTTGCTACAGTAGCTGTGGTAATAAATTATTAGTATCAAATCACCATGGTGATATGTTTGTCACTGTATTTGCCATAATTTATGCTTGAAAAAAAATGCTGAATCTTGTGTCAACCTCCTTTTCTATTACCATGAAATAAATGCAAACTAATAACCATTAATGTTTATGGTGTTTTTTCTGTTTCACTCAGAGATTGAATATTATACAGCTAATTTGATTGACATCATGATAGTGAAACCACAACAGTTATTATAATAGTGTTTAAATGTCTTTATACTGTTTAAGGCTGAGTACAATTCAAGACTAGTTGTAGCTGATCTTTTTCTCAGATATAAAAACTGAATACAGTAGAGCTAGTTTGATGTAAGTTTTCAGGACACCAACGATCGCTGATGATTTTCTGTGTCATGGTTGGGAAAAAGCAGAATAAGTAAGACTGTAGTTCTCCCTCAGAGGCATAGAGACTGAACCTTGTATCCACTGAATGCAACTGATATTTGGGACCAACCTGATCTCAGACCAGATATAGTAGACAAGCCCAATCAATTTTTGCCATCAAAACCAGTTACTGTTTTTTCATTGCAGCCTTTAAATAGAAACTTGTACACCAGTTGGGTGCAATTAATGATGAGGTAGAAAACGAAAATGGCAAGCTCCAGAACCTCATATGGTAAGAGTTCTATACCCTTGAACCTCATATGGTAAGAGTTCTATACCCTTGAACCTCATATGGTAAGAGTTCTATACCCTTGAACCTCATATGGTAAGAGTTCTATACCCTTGGATGAGTTTTCCAGTCACAGTTGTGCAGGTATGCGTGTGCAAAGTGGTTGCAAAAGAAACTAAGTCACCCATTGCCAGGGGGTTATCAGCTACTGTACCACTGCAAAAACATATTTTCATAGGTTGTTGAGTTACAAAAACATCAGCTGTGTTGTGCATTTGGGTGCCAAAATCGAAACACAAAGGATCTTAATTTTGATCATATACTTGCAAATCACACTTAAAGATGCACTACTTTGTTACTTTCAATTCATTTGTTCTGGCGGGCCAAATTTTACGTAGATGCTTTTTAGAATAATTACAACCGCAATTCCAAAAAAGTTAATTGAAAATTCAATTCACCCCTTACTCTGTTGAAAACACATTATTAACAGATTTAATGTTTGACTTTGTTAATGCAATTTCTGTACTATACACTAATGTCAAATCTGATGATTGCAACACAACAAAAAAGTTGGGACAGTCGGCTGTTTACCACTGTATAACATCACCTTTTCTTTCAATAACACTTCTTAAACATTTGGTCACTGAAGACATCATTTGGTTAAGTTATCCATGTCCTCAGCTGCGCAACTGTACAGGGCCTTCGTTGCCTTATTTTGCGCTTCATAAGGCGCCACACATTCTCAATTGGAGACAGGTCAGGACTGCAGGCAGGCCATGCTGGAGTGTGCACTCTGCTTACGCAACCATGTGCTTGTAATCCAGGCAGAATGTGGTTTGGTGTTCTGCTGGAAAAATGCAGGGATGTCCCTCAAAAAGACAACATCTGGATGTCAGCATATGTTGCTCCAAAATGTGTACATATCTTTCTGCATTAATGATGTAATGTACATATTTTGGAGCAACATATCCTGCCATCCAGATGTTGTCTTTTTGAAAGATGTCTCTGCATTTTCCAGCAGGACAACAAAAAACTTAACCAACTGCTGTGTTTGGTGCCCAAGCGTTTAATAAGTGTTATTTAAAGAAAAGTTGATGTTACACAGTGTTAAACAGTTGACTGTCCCAAAGTTTTTTGGTGTGTGTTGCAGTCATCAGATTAGAAATTAGTGTATATTTTCAAAAATAAATTAAATTTGCAAAGTAAAACATCACAATGTGTTAATGTGTTTACAATATAGTACAGGGTGAATTGAATTTTCAAATGGCTGTTTAATTTTTTGCATTTTCCATACTCTCCCAACTTTTTAGGAACTGGAGTTATACAGTATATAGTAACCATACAGGACATTATCAATATCTGAAAATATATATACTGGTAATTATGTTATGAATTTGTTGCTAGTTAGATATTATGAAATTTTGCTATTCTAATATAGTCTATATTTAATATAATTTAGTTATTTTGCACCCCTGTTCCAATATGCTATTTCCTAATGTTTACTAGTCCTAAAACAGTTTTTGTATTTTTTAGTTTTTACAACAGAGTTGCATTGTGCAGGTTTAACTGCAAACACTGCAATCTGTTGCTGAAAGCAATTTAAAAAAGTGTCTGGACAGAGGATATCATAATACCTCATGTGTTTTCAGTGCTCATTTCATATCCTGTAATGTTAGCTAGCTAATATTGTCAATGCAGGTTATGTAGGCATTTAAGTGATGTAGTTTAATTTATGTACCTAGTCACCGTTGATATGGTTTCTTTCCTTAGGCTAACAATCTACATTTAGGTATTGGATTTGTAGATAGCAAATGTTAGCCCTATTTGAACAGCCACAACTACCTTTCACCTTCATATTGTAAGTAGCAGTGGAAGAGTTGATGACAACATTACTGCAGTCATTTAGCAGACTCACTTCTTTAGAGTGACTTAGTGAGTCCATACATTTAAGAGAAACTTAGTGAAACAACCTCAAATAGTAGTAAGAACATTCAATATTTGAAAGAGTGAACAGGCAACAGAGTGCTAGAAAAGTATCGCACATATTTAAACTAACATTTTTAAGACCGCAGAGGTGGTGGAGATCAACAAATGTAAGTACTCAAGTAGGTTTTCAGATGCTTCCTGAAGATGGGTGGAGACTGCTGTACTAGCCTCCGGTGGAAGCTGGTTCAACCATTGAGGAGCCAGGACGGAGAAGAGTTTTGACAGTTTGGAAATATATTTTTTTCAGGAAGGTAGCTTATTAGTACATAATGTACCCAGCCACATGTACAGTTTGCTGTCAAGATACAGTTTTTTTGTTTTTTTATAACTGCCCATGCCTTCAGCCCCTTTTGTTGGCAAGCCAGGACCTCTGGTTTGGATCACACACATCATCCATTTGAAAATCAGGAAACTGCACATCCTACACATGATCTCACAAAATGATATTATGCATCAAAGCACTTTTAGGCTTTTAGTTTTCCCTCATATTCACGTTTCAAATGCCAAGTGTTTATGTCTGGCCACGCTAAGTTAAGCCATTTTGAACCATTTTCCATTCACAGGGCACCAGTGCGTTTTTAATGGGTCTGTCAATTCGATTCCAATGCATTATGTTTAGTTCTACCTATATTTTACCAGGCAAGTTGACCGAAAACAGCTTCTCATTTGCAGCAACAGCCTGGGGAGAAGTGTGGGGAGGGAAGGGGATGAAAGAGCTAATTGAAAGCTGGGGATGATCAGGTTGCCATGATGGAATTAGGCCAGATTGGAAATTTGACCAGGACACAGGGGTTAACGCGCCTACTCTTACGAATAGTGGTATAGAATCTTTAGTCACCAAAGAGAGTCAGGACACCCGTTTAACATCCCATCCGAAAGATGGCACCTTACGCAAGGCAGGTCTTCCCATCACTGCCCTGGGGCATTGGGAATAATATTTAGACCAGGGCCCTTACTGGTCCTCCAACACCACTTCCAGCAGCATTGGTCTCCCATCCAGGGACCGACCATGCCCAACCCTGCTTAGCTTTAGAAACAAACCAGCAGTGGAATACAGGGCACTATGATGCTGGCTCATAAAGAAATGAATGGTGGTATTCTGGAAACATAGTGGAAAAACAAATGTTTGGTCATTATATCACTCAGCAGCTGTCTTTGAGCAGATGTGTTGTTATATAAACTCAGCAAAAAAAAGAAACATCCTCTCACCTTCAACTGCTTTTATTCTTCAGCAAACTGAACCTGTGTAAATATTTGTATGAACAGAAAACATTTCAACAACTAAGACATGAACTGATCAAGTCCCACAGACATGTGAGTAACTGAAAAGGAATAATGTGTCCCTGGGGGGGGGGGGTCAAAACCAAAAGTAACAGTCAGTATCTGGTGTGGCCACCAGCTGCATTAAGTACTGCTGTGCATCTCTTCCTAATGGACTGCACCAGATTTGCCAGTTTTTGCTGTCAGATGTCAGCCCACTTTTCCACCAAGGCATCTGGAAATTCTGGGACATTTCTGGGGGGAAGCCCTAGCCCTCACCCTCGAATCGAACAGGTCCCAGATGTGCTCAATGGGATTGAGATACGGGCTCAACAGTAACATTCCTGTCTTGCACAGAATAAGCGGTATAACTGGTGACATTGTCATGCTGGAGGGTCATGTCAGGATGAGCCTGCAGGAAGAGTACCACATGAGGGAGGATAATGTGTTTCATCATGTAACGCACAGTGTTGAGATTGAGATTGGCTGCAATGAAAACAGTCCGATGATGCTATGACTGTGGTGGGAAATAAGGTCCTATGTATAGTAATTTATGGAAATATGCAAATATTGAGTAATACTGGATATAAAGCATTGTTATTAAATGTAATACTTAATCAATAGGTTTGATTATAAGTAGAACAGTATTTGCATTAGATATATGAATTGGAAATATTAATTAGTCTGAATGCAACATATATAGCTATACTATTAAATTCCTTTACCTCCTGTGACCACGGGGAACTGACTTAAGACTGGATTCTGCTGGGCAACATTTTGGAATGCAGGGCTTGTCATGAGGTGGACATATCATATGGCTGTTGGCCTTCGGTGATAAAAAGAGAGACAGTGACTATTGTTCAACTTACACATTAGAATTGATTGATCAATGTCTCGTCAATAGTTATCAACACCAAAATGTTTCATTAGTTAGGGTTCAACCACGAAGAACCCTATTGTTTTTGTGTTAAATGGTTATTATTATTATTATTTGTTGTCTGCCACGCCGGCTGAAATTCCCGTGAGGTGGAACAAGCTAGAAACATGAAACTCCAATGACCTTCTAGTTTCGAAGCACTGAATAAAACTGTTTAAATCATCCCCATTGAAGTCCATGGATGCCAGGCTTCAACAGGGAAATGCAGAGTGACACTACAGGAATGTAAGAGAAGGAAATCGAGTCAGTCGACCTGCTATATGTAGCTGATTCTGAACGAACACCGTCTTCGAGATGAACATGTGCTAATGCATTTTTTGTCAATAAAATGTTAACACAATAGTACATATTTGAACATAATTTTTTACATTTTAGGCGAAGCCGAGCTTCCCTTACAGTCTTAAAGAAATTGCACCTGACAGACATGGACAGCAACAATACTCAGGTAGGCTGTGGCTTTAAAACAATGCTCAGTTGGTGCTAAGGTGCCCAAATTGTGACAAGAAAATATCCTCAAAACCATTACCATTGTCTGAAAACCTTCCTCTTCACTGAGTACTTCATTTTGTTGTATTCCACTTCTGTTGTCTTGAAATGTTGAATGCTCTTACTACTAGGTTGTGGTTGTTTCACTTAGTTTCTTCTAAAGGTATGGAATCACTGTAAGTTGCTCTGGATAAGAGCAGCTGCTAAATGATTAAAATGTAAATTACACCACCACCACCATCCTGAACTATTGATACAAGACAGGATGGATCCATGCTTTCATGTTGTTTATGCCAAATTCTGACCCTACCATCTGAATTTCACAGCAGAAAGACACATCAAACCAGGCAACATTTTTTCTTCTATTGTAAAATTTTGGTGGGCCTGTGCTAATTGTAACTTCAGTTTGCTGTTCTTATCTGACAGGAGTGGCACCTGGTGTTATGCATTCAGAGATGCTCTTCTGCAGACCTTGGTTGTTACGAGTGGTTATTTGGGTTACTGTTGCCTTTCTGTCAGCTCGAACCAGTCTTGCCATTCTCCTCTGACCTCTGCCATCAATCAACCAATCAATCAATAACATTTATTTTATAAAGCCTGTTTTACAACAGCAGTTGTCACAAAGTGCTTTGACAGACACCTGTCCTAAAAGCACAAAAGAGCAGGCAAAAAAGTGTTGCACAGTGGCTAAGGAAAAATTCCTTAGTATGTGGAACCTAGGAAGAAACCTAGAGAGGTGCCGGACTCAAGGAGATGGACAGTCCTCTTCTCGCTGTACCAGGTGTGGAAATTGAAAATACACAGCCTTAGGGTTATTCGATAAACTGGAACTGACCAAGTACCACAGTAACAGTATTTCAAAACTGTACTATACTAGCATTTTACGTAATTCGCAACTACATGATATAGTGTAAAAAAATTGTTGGCAACATCATAAATTGAAAAAATATTTGTTGTGACTGTAATGATGCGGGCTTGCCCTGTGAGCATGTGTGTCTGTGTAAAACTAGGAGAGAGAAACCTGCTGCTTAGAGAATTAGAGAATGGCAGCAGTGCATGAAAGTCATTGTGGAAAAGCAGGGTGCTCGTAGTTAAATATGGAGGTACTTTGCTTACAAGCCTAATCATAAAGGAAAATCCCAAAACATGCTTCAAAACACGACAAGTGTGATTACCATAGAATTACAATAAATATAGAATGGCCATTCCAATTCAAATCAACGTAGCAGAATGGTCAGAGCGACAGTCATTTTTATGTGTACCATTCCATTGCAAAGATCTAGTCGCCTACTTCCCCATTAAACCGATGTGCGGCAAGTCGTGGACTCACAGATTTGCAGCAGGAACCGAGTAGTCAGCTGCGCTAACATATCTCCGTAGCCTGCCTTGTTGTTGGTGAAGAGGAAGTGGAGAGAGCTGGATTTAATTGCTACATAATTCTATAGTTAAGCCATCAAAATATAGTCAATAAATGCTAATATTACAATACTCTAACTGAAACTCTCAAACAAGTGAGTGCAACAAACTTTACGGCCCCACTGAGGCGTGTTGTCACCATGACAACTAACAACAATCTCCATTTTGCTGTGTACTAATCGAATGACCACGCCAAACAGTTCAATGGCATTTCTATTAATTCTATTTCTATGGTGATAACTGATAAATGAAAGTATAGATAAAAATATCTTGATGGTTAAATAAGTTCGCGGCAATTGCACACATTTAACACATTTTACTTTACACCAGAAAGAAGTCCCCGTTTTACTACCGATTTCTGACAATACCCCACGCACTGCCCTGGGAATAAGGCAGGGAGGTTGCCTTTCATTGAAAAGTTTCATAAACCTACTGTACATCAACACAGCCATGAAGCATGCATATTCCTATTAGGTGAATAATCAATCATAGGATATCAGGCAATTTTGGGCCGATTTAAAAAAATCTTTTTTTCCTTATTTGCACAAAATATGCAACTTTTATATTATTATTTAATCAGTAAAGTGATTAAAACTAACAATAAGCTATAAAATTATCACATTTAGTGTTATTCAGATGTGGTTTGATTATTCATAGTTCAATTTTGAAATGAGAAGAAATTATTAAATGAAAGCCAAATATACATGACCTCAATGGATCAGGAGTAAACTGATAAGAAATTAACCCTTGAGGGAAATCCAGGTGTTTAGATTACACATAATATGGGCAATAAGGCCTATAGAACGTAATAGGCTTCGTAAAAAATGTGACATACCAACCGAATATATTAAATATTAATATTATTTTGTATTACATGTACTAGATTTTTAAGTAGTCAGAAACTTTGTTAATAAATGTTTAGATTTTTTTATGAGCATTATTGGCAATCAGTGATTTGCCATGGTATCAATTTAGGTATCGGTATCAAAGTCAAAATGTTGGTAACCCTACTTGGCCTATTGTATTAAGGCCACATTATTTATCAGTGTTCAATCAGTGTCCATAAACTGAGATTGGAATGGTTGGGCTGTGACCACAGTGTAGCATATGTGTAGCATAAACACAATTCACTCGTCTTGGGCAGGAACAATGGGACACGCTCTGGAGAGGTACAACTGGAGTTGCCAGGCAGGATCACCAACAGCAGTGACATGGGCACCAGCACAGTGAAGTGGGCACAGGACAGAGACAGAAAGGAGTCATCAGGTCATGTGGTCCTGAAGCATGTTTCAAGGGTTTGAGTCCTCCTAGGACCAGCATGACATCAGAAACAACATGACATCAGAAACAATGTGGCATGGTTTTTGGTGCCAGATGGGCCATAATAATCCCCTTAATTGAGTTGAATTAACTAAGAGGGGGGGAGTTGCCTGTTTGATTTACTACAATAACAAAAATAATAAAAGGACATTCTGACGTTTGTCATTTTCTTTCCCGTTTAGACTCCCTCTTTATAATACCATAAATGATCAAGAGATCTAACCAAGTGCTGTGTTTAAAATGAGCAACAACAAAAAAACATAATAGGAAGGAAAAAAATTCAAAGCACAGTACAATAGGTAAAAAATTACATTTTAATCTGTAATTGTTTTCCTCACTGATTATTTGGTTGAACCACGATATGTCAAAGGTGGTTCTCAAACGTGGAGACAGAACACAACCAATGAGAAATAACAGAATGGGTTTACATTGAATACTTCAATTTTTCACTGTTCAATGAAAGCCAGATATAGCAATGTGTTTCGCATATGGACACAGAAGTAATGTGATGCAAGATTTACTTGTGTGTTTTAGAGATTAGGGCAGGGGTAGTTGACTATTAGTATGGTGGTTGGGAACTGATTTAAAGGCTGAATAATAAACTAGGGTGTAATTGAGCTGAAACAGCTGTCAATCACATGCAAAAGAGCATAGCTGTTAAGTGAGGCAATGTATTGGATGACATCTCTAATGACATTTCCCCTATTTAACACCTACAAAGACTGTAAACGATCATCCCAAATCATTACACAGACACACGACACTGACACATAGAGCAAGCTATAACTAATAAGATGACAGTATGTACTTAAATTAAACTTGAATTGGCAGACTGCGGCTACTCACCAGATCAGATCACCAATAAAACGTTTTAGTTGTTGCTGTGTTAGACAAGTTGGGACTAGTCTATCAGGTCCATTGGGCCACACAATCTCAACTGACTGCAGCCAAAAGTATTCAAACTAATGTTGAATGATGGTTGAACCCAGTTGTGCTGTCCATGCTGAAATGTAGACAATTTTCACCAACACCACAGTAATTTGAGGCTTGTTATATTAGAAGCTGACACAACCTGATCCTCATTCTCTGCACCCTCATTGGTACT
The DNA here is from genome assembly GCA_016801145.1 of Umbra pygmaea. NCBI lineage: Eukaryota > Metazoa > Chordata > Actinopteri > Esociformes > Umbridae > Umbra > Umbra pygmaea. Next base: position 10,481 of record JACXGM010001857.1, on the reverse strand, counting down.
GGGTCATCTGACCCAACACACAGGGCTACACTAAAATGATTTTGCCAAATGGTTTTCTGTATGTGCTGTGGAAGACCAGAGCCAAGCTGTTTATAGAGACATCGGCCCTCAATCTGGGAAAGTAATCATGAACAGCGGGGGGGGTCTCCGCACAAGCAGCTCCATTATTTGGAGTCCAGGAAGTGCCTATTTTATATTGGAGATGACCAACTAAGCATGCAGACTCCTCTTTCCATGAATCTGTACCAAGTACAACCAGTAAATGGTCTGAGGAGATGTCCTCTGTGACAGAAGGTTACACGGAGATTGGGACAAACTGGCGTGATATTGACTACCAAATCACAAACGATGCTGCCTCAGGGCCTTCCTGCAACATAACCCCATAAACATTCCGCCCATACTTTGCAATCTGCAGCCAGCTGGTTAGTAGTATTTTTAGCAAGTAAATGACGATTGGGGGGCAAGGGGTGTCTGTACTAAATTGTATAATGCTGACACTTGTTACTCCATGCCAATAACAAATTTCCCACACCTTGCAATGCATGCAGAAACCTCAGCCATGTGATATAGCTTTATAGGTACCCCAAAGGTATTAACACCTCTAAAATTATATAATAAAGACAACATCAGGAACAAATGAAGGCAGTGTCTAACATGTTTAAAAACAGAAAAGCCATTATTGAAGACTGACAGAATATCAAGAAAAACACAAGCTCTCTTTCATTCTCCAGTCTATCAAACATGATACCTTTGTTTAGGGGATTTCACTTCCTTTAGAACGTCATCTCCAACCTTGGTCCTGGAGAGCTACTGTCTAGATTGTTTCACTCTAACACTTATCTAGCACACCTGATTCTACTATTTTGCTGTTGGTAAACTGAATGAGACTACATTATTTGTGGTTGGAGTGAATGAGCTACCTACAGAATGGTAGCTCTCCAGGAGTGTGTTTGGAGACCCCTGCATTAGAAAGTGGGAATCAGAGGGAGAGACAAATGAGAGAACAGTATGAAGGAAGGGCAGTAGGACTCAGAGTTGATGGCCCGCCTGGAGAGGACTGCTCAGTAAGTGATGAGTGAGAGCACACACCTTCTCACGTACTCTTGACTGGCCTGTGTATTGGGCAGCATGACCCCAGTCACCAACCACTCAGAATGATGTTGCTATCAGCAGAACACATGCACTAACACCAATAACCACAAATAATGCACAGCTAGGGTTTCAAAGACACAGTGACCATAATACACACTCCGCCTGGGCTAAATATCTTACAAAACTGATCTACCAAACTGAATAAAATACTTTATTTAGCAGGCCTCAATCACCCCCTTGTCCCAATCCTGACAACACAACGTAAAAATTACTATTACACCTAGGTTGTACTATAATTTCTTCCCATTGCAAACATCACGGTCAGATCCGGAGGGTTGGGGGGACAAAAATAAATGCCTAATAAAGTCGAAAATGTGTAACCAATTGTTTTATTTCACTTTGACAAGATAGTGGAGTTTTTGTGCTGTATAAATACGCAGAAACTTTAATGTGAAGTCAGGCAAAAGTCCAACTTCAATTACGGTATTTTAAAGATCTGCATCCAACCATATGTTGCCCAGAGGTGGCAGAAGTATAAGTAAAAGTACTTTTCTGGGCGCAGCTGAGTTCACAAGTTTTGGGAAGTTCCAAATTGAGACCAAAATTAACGGTAAAGACAGTTCATAACTAATCAGTTATCTATTAAAATTAAAAGAGTAAAACAAAGATTAATTGTGATAAATAGGTTATAATAAACCCCCATTACCTGGTCATTTGGGTTTTATTTAGGGAATTCACAAAACGAGTGAACTCAGTTAAGTACTTATACTTTTACTTTTGCCACCTCTGTGTCCAGCCGACGATTGTTTTGCACTGTTCATTCAACATGGAAGCCTTTAGTGAGATCATGAACGGGATGATTACATTCACCGACTACACTTCAGTGATTTAATTTACAGGCACACAAGGTATCACTAGAGAGCGACGTGGCAAGTTAGATAATCTGATTTATCTATCTCAAATCCCAAATAGCGCTATGCCAATTTGCGCTGCCTCGTGCGGGAGGTTCGGGGAAAGCCAGAGAACCCATAGTCAGGCTTGAACCACTGACTATAATGACATAGACTGTCCTGCAATGCAGCGATTTAGCCCACTACACCACATAGACCCCCCAAATGGTCTCTTTCTTATGTAGCTAGTTAACACTTAAACCATCAATATCCCACGCCATCTGGTGTTTGAGTTTGTAATGAAAATAAATCTGTGATTTGAACGCTACACCCTCCATTCACCTTTCCTAAACATGTATACCAGTGTTTTACTTGTTCCGTTGTCCAATTTCTAAAATCAGAAACAGAAAGATATTTTGAGACGATTTACTTTTTTCGTTTTTTTGCATTGTACCTTTTTGCATTGTACACCTACACCTCATTGTACACCTTGCCAACCAAAACGTTTTTGAAACAACCCATACCGAAATGTAATATATGGCCATATACGAATATAACTTATGTGTCTTATATCAGTATATATGGTGGAAACATCATCAAATCTTGACATGCATATTTACATATACCTATGGTTTACAGTGTGTATCAGTGATGTACAGTTTAATATCTGTCACTGTATATATATGAGATTGTTTAAATAAATAATATAGAAATACTACTACTTTTTTACTTGCCTAATGTCAGTTAACAATTTACCTGTAGTCTACAACTTTTAACGAGAATGAATGCTTATAGCATGTTTGGGATATTGATGTTATATACAGTTTATGTGATGATAAGTAGAGGTATGAAATCTATGTAAATTAAATATTTGGTAATATCTTTTTTAAATGTATCCCATACGGAAATGTAGTAAATGGCCATATACAATCATATGCAAATGTTAAGGCACCCCTGACAATTTCCATCATTTTCATTTAGAAATAATTGAGTGTTTGGATCAGCAGTTTCATTTTGATCTATCAGATACCTGAAAGACACAGTAATAATTCAGTAGTGAAAAGAGGTTTATTCGATGAACAGAAAATGTGCAATATGCATCTAAATAAAATTAGACAGGTGAATACAATAGGTAATCCAAGGTCTGGAATCGGTCCTTCTCCACAATCTTCCTCAGGGTCCGGTCACCTCTTGTCGTTGTGCAGCGTTTTTTGCCACACTTTTTCCTTCCCACAGACTTCCCACTGAGGTGCCTTGATACAGCACTCTGCGAACAGCCTATTTGTTCAGAAATTTCTTTCTGTGTCTTACCCTCTTGCTTGAGGGTGTCAATGATGGCCTTCTGGACAGCAGTCAGGTCGGCAGACTTACCCATGATTGCGGTTTTGAGTAATGAAACAGGCTGGGAGTTTTTAAAAGCCTCAGGAATCTTTTGCAGGTGTTTAGAGTTAATTAGTTGATTCAGATGAT
>JACXGM010001856.1:40964-51062 GCA_016801145.1 Umbra pygmaea | reverse complement strand
CACACGGTTCTCTGATCCAGCCCCTACACTTTACCGCACGGTTCTCTGATCCAGCCCTCCACACTTTACCGCACGGTTCTCTGATCCAGCCCCTACACTTTACCGCACGGTTCTCTGATCCAGCCCCTACACTTTACCACACGTTTTTCTGATCCAGCCCCCTACAGTCTACCACATGTTTCTCTCTTTGTAGGAAGTTGAGGAGGACCGAAAAAGGGCAGAGCAGAGGGGGTCAGCGCTGGCCCGTAATAGCACCAAACTGGTGAAAACCTGTTCCTCAGCTCACAGCACCACTACACCGGGATCGTGGGACTGGGAGAGACTCTCCATTACAGTCAAGAATCAGGTGCCAACCCCTGGGGCGGCCCCTCTATGCTGCCCACTAGGGGGAGATATTGCACTTCTCCTGAGGCTTGCACATCATCTGAAAGGAACAAGAAGGCAGGAAGCCAAATAGCACAAGTTATGAATTGAATTGATATCAAATACTGTAGATTAAGGAAAGGGTTACAGATTTATATTAGTCGGCTGACTTCATTGGATTCAACCACCTGAACACAGTAGCTTTAAAGGTCACAGTGTAGGCTAACATTTCCAGTTCTGATAGGAGCAGATGTACCATCAGACAGCCACCGTGGTGTGGATGCTTGTAGCTGTTTGGGATGGTTTATATGCAGTGTCACCATTGCTTGTCAAATGTCCATGCACACATGTAACATCTGTTAATGTTGAGGACCACCCTTGTTCTGTGGACGTGCAGTCCAAGAGAAGCAGAAGGCAGCCCAAAGCACAGAGAATGGAGGACCGCCTGGAGAGGTGGGACAGGGAGGAAAACCCCGTTGCCCAGGAAACAAAACAGATGATCGTCTGCACTATAGACAACAGCCAGGTATGAAACCATTGCAAAAAAGGCTGCAGCCTCACGTCATTCTGTGTTGAACCCATGATCTTAGTGTTGTGTTAGTTTCCCATTTAACAGCCCTGCAGCATTCCCTCAAATATTTAAATGAACAGAGCTTACTGAACGACCGGGCCCGTGTGTCTTAGACGGACATAATCCTCATCCGCTCAGGTTTCTTCAAAGATGCCTTGCCAAAGCATTTTAATAAACACGAACCATTTGACTGTTGTAGTCTCTGGTTCACCTCTGATTTGACTTTGCTTGGCCAGCTCAAAAACATTCTGTACCGCACTAGCCTGAAACAGCCCCATGATTGGCACCTTTTAAGGGAAATAAGGAATCTGTACACAGTCAGTCAGTGAGAACACAGTCAATCTGTAAGAACAGGTTCTCCCAGCTGCCCACTGCCCTGAGGATAGGAAAAATTGTCACCTCTACTAAAAAAAATCTACTGTTATTATTTAACATTTCAACTAGCATTTTGCTACGGTTGGTCATGCTTTCTGCTCCGCTACCTCCGGCCAAGTCGATGGCACTGCAACCCCCATGGTGGTGTCTAGGGGAGTGCCACTGGGTTCGATTCTTAGGCGGAATCGGTTCTCTGAGGTATTAACGATGTAATTCTCACAGCTGGTGACCCTCCGATTTCACCTTTTATGCATATGACACTAATCTGTATACATAACTATTCTCCAAAACAACTTCAATAATATTAAAAACTCCAACTGCTCCTAAATCTGGTAAAACATTTCAATTGAATGTTGCCCGGACCTGCATGCCCAACTAACCGGCAAACATAATGTGAATAAAGCAGTATATAACAATACATTACCTTGTCAGTGAAAAATTTTTCTGCCTGAGACGCTAGATTGGCTGGTTGACATTGACGACAACAACAAATCCCATTAACCCACGCTACTTCCCGAAGTCATCCAAGTACATCTTTTGTTAATGTTTTGATTGAGAGATCCCTAGTGGCCAAAAACTACATATTGTACGTCTAAATGAAGGTGAAATTAAGAAATATTTAAAAAAATTCCCTGGAACTTAGAGCAACTAGAGGAGTCAAAGGTTATATGATGCCATTGATGGAAAGCATAACGAAACGTCCAGTGTCTTAAAATTACATTACAAATTTCTCTGGGTTTGAAAGTTGGTGGAAACATTTAGGATAATGTAAGTACACAACTAAAAATATATGTATAATGTAGTCATAGTGGTATTTGCTTTATTTAATGCAAAGCTCATCTTTTGTTATTGTTTTTATTGAGAGACACCTAGCGTCTAAATACTACATATTGTACGTTTAAATAAAGTGAAATGAAAAAATATTTTTAAAAATTGCTGCAGCCATTGGCTACTCTGCCTCTGGTCCTAACATAAAACATGATATACATAATGTTCATAAATAGTGTAAATATTAAAACCAAATGGTCTTCTATTCTCCACATGTCCTATCATGTATTTTTACATTTGAATTAGTTGCAGAGTTACCTGGGGACCTGACATGTAGCTCTGTGATCTGAAATCTAGATTGTAAGGATACTTCTGATTGGCACACATTTCGAGGTCATGATGACAAAGTTCCTGGTCCATCCACTCACTACTGACTAAGAAATGAGATCCTTGAAAAGGGAACTGTCTTAAGTATGGTTAACACCAAAGTTGGTGATTTGAGATCTTTAAAAAAAAATCCTCCCTTTCTATTCCTACTATCCGTGCCTTGTCGGCAGCTCCGCAACTCCTTGGACCGATCTGTGGGATGGCGAAGGACGCACACATGGTTCATCCAACCACATGTCGCCCAGCCGCCGATTCTTTTGGCACTGTTCACCCAACACGGAAGCCTTTAGTCAGATCATGTGTGGGATGATTACGTTCACCAACTATACTTCCGTGATTGAATTTACAGGTTCCCGATCTGGATACCAGGAGTCGCTGGAGTGACGTGGCAGGATAGATAATCAGATTTATCTAACCCAAATCCCAGGAGGTCTGGGGAAAGTCAGAGAGCCCATAGTCAGGCTCTGGGATTTGGGATTTGTCAAACTAGGCAGTCCAGCTAATGCATTTTCAGACCAGAAGAGTACAATGTAAAACATTTTACATGTTGACCTGCGTGTCGGCTGAAACATTAACAGATGTTCATTAGGTGTTAGTGCAGACCACAAAATGTTGTGGATTTTAACTCTTAAAAGCTTAATGTTTCGCTATTTAATTTATAATTATTTTTTATTTTACCTTTTTATTTCACCAGAAAGGGGCTCATTGAGATAAAAATCTCCTTTTCAAGAGTATAATGTAGCTCTTATAAAGGTAAACCACAGTTGGTTATTACATATTTCTTACCTTCTTATTTGATTTTAGGAAATATTCTGAACCAGTAGATTTTGTTATCATGTCTGTCTAAAACCCCTTTTCAACCAGCCTGCTATTTCGCTCCATGGATTGTGGTCTAATTCACCAGTTTGTGTAAATTGTTCCCTGTAAATATGTGTTATGGAATTTGGAATGGGTTTCAGCCATCCTTACCTTGGCCCTGTCTCTGAGCACTGAACACCTTGTACTTCTGGGCACTTCTGGGCACTAGGTTGCGGTTCTGCAATGACAGTACTGGAGGATAATGGGTTCCTGGTAGCTTCACGTTTGAATCTTCTCAAATCTTTGGCAGTTAATTTGGGTCTTTTTTTCTCAACACGTTTCTTATGACCCTGTTGACTATTTGCAACAAAACGATTGATGGTTCTATGATCACGCCCCAATATCTAAGCCATTTCAAGAGTGCTGCATCCCTCAAAAAAACTTGTATCTTTTCTGAGTCAGTTAAATCTCTTTTTTGGCCCATTTTGCCTGAGGAACAGAAGCTGCCTAATAATTATGCACACCTTGATATAGGGTGTTTATCTCCACACCCTCCCTCATTACACAAACACACATAACCTGATATGCTTAAATCCAATAAGCATTCCAGTTTATACAGCTTTGATTTGGAACATATGCATAATAATGATGCTATGGTCAGAATACTGACTTGCTTAGTTCTTGTGCACACGGTGTAGTGTTCTTGTGCACACGGTGTAGTGTTCTTGTGCACACGGTGTAGTTTTCTTGTGCACACGGTGTAGTGTTCTTGTGCACACGGTGTAGTGTTCTTTTGCACACGGTGTAGTGTTTTAGATAAGCAAGCAAGGTTAAATATCTTTTGAAATGATGCAATGTAGGAAAACGTCAAACCAAACATCCTGGCTGAGGTGCATTGATTTATAGGTTTGGCTGCTGCCCTTGGTTTACTGAAGTCCGTTATTCTCTCCAATCAGGCTTTTGCTTGAATTAGAACAGGGCTATTCATCTGTATTTACATGCCTATGTTTTAGTAATGTATGTTTATTTACTCAATACTTACAGGTCCCTGTACGTTTTCCTTCTGACCTCTGTCACAGCAGTGACTGAGTTTCCTGGGAAAGGTGGTTAGGCGTCATTACACCCAGATGGGACACAGCGTTAACAGCTGATCCTATCACTATATCGGTCCAGTGGACGTGACTCAGTACATACCTACATGTAGGACAGGCCCGTATGGTTTCCCATTCAATAGGTTGATATTTTCTGCTCTTGTGTAGGTCTGTATCGCGTTACATGCTAGATGTCATGTGCACACTGTGGATCTTCAAATGCCACGTTCAATGTGAATCTGAACAATATGAAGCTAAATGTGATTTTGAATATGCTGTAGGGTTGCATTAGTTCTGTATTGCTTGTTGTTTAGGAGGCTGTTTTAAGTGTTGTGCTGCTATTTCACTAAGCTCTAACAAGCCCAGGCAGGGTGAGGGATGTTGAAATAACTACCGGTAATTGGTGTTGGAGACGGGCAAGGCCAGTAATCCACTGTGCCCCTCCCACTCTACTACAATTGGTCCTTCCCGTTATACCCAGAGGCATTATGGGGAGCCCTTCACACATTCTCTTTTTTTAAACTTTTAAACTATGCAGTTTTCATACATTATCTGGATCAGTTTTGTCTTGGTCAGGTCCAATCAGCCTTCATAACCAGGGTGTTTAGTGGTGAATGGTGGCCCCTGTATGTCATAAAGCCAATGGTAGTGTAAAGTGCTATTCAAACAGGACTCAGAGAACTGGACATGATAGAAATGTCACACTTAGAGCAAACATGTCTGTCCTATATGCCAGGTTCCTTTCTGATCCATTCCACAGTGACGATCCGGTTCCACATCCTCCTCCGTCCTCCAGGGAAGGGTCCGGCCTTTCCCAGCCTCGTGACGGTCTCCCAGGCTCCATGCCACAGAGCGGATGACCTCTGTCGTCTGTGGCTACAGTTGTATTTAACAAGGCTGGGGGCAGAATGTTTTACAACAGAAAAGGGCCATTTTTATTTTGGTCAAGACCTGCGTGTCAATCCCACTTCCAGTCATCTGGTACTCAGTGAAATAGTCTGTGATGGCTTTTATGGTTCATTCCAGGGGACGTGTTGGTCGTTGTTGCAGAAGCATTGAATAATTTATACTTCAGCAGTACATGTGTCCCCTAGGCAGCATCTTGGGCGCAGGGCTTTGCTTAGTTTTTATATGTTGACTATACCGTATAGATTTAGTTTTTAATGTAAAACTGTAAAATTTTTACCAATTTGTCGAATGTAAACTAGTGAGTTTGATATTAGTGTCCTAAAACTTAAATAAAGAGCCAAGTATAATATTTAGTCAATAATGATGTATTAATCCCTTATCTCAGTAAATGGGTCTAATGAAAGCATTTTAATTGCATTGTTTAGCATGTTTCCTGTCATTCTTGACAAGATTATCTTATATTCTCACTGTCAATGTAATTGCCATCCTGTCAGGTTGTCTGAAATTAATGTGAGCATTTGTAGAGCACCTAATTACCTGCTATGTAACTAATTTAACACTGCTTTTATTAAATGATCCATGTAGATTTTTAGGTTTCTTTAACGCAACTCTGCACAATATTTGATATTAGTTGCGATGTAAAAATTTCAGGGACGCTGACATAATTTCAGGTCCCAGGACAGAATTTTACATTAAGGACCCTAGTCACGGGTCAGAATTAATAATTATGACTATCCAATAAAACGTATCGATATCGGCGGTACTGGCCCTGTATTACTTGGTATCGGATAGAACCCAAGCTTTGAAATATCACTCACCCCTATAGGCAAACTGTTTTTTTGTTTGTTGCTTTAGCATGGTTTTTAGGGTATCATTTTTGATTGGCTGTTTGTAGAACAAACCATTTTTAAAGAAGTTGATCACAAAGTGCTATAGAAAAATGAACAGCTAGAAGAAAAAACATGAACAAACCACTTCATCAATGCAATTCTTGTTTTAAATAACAGTGTAACTTTCTTGATAGTACTGAATACTAAAGATGTATACTAAAGAGTACTAGAGTTGGCCAATTGCCCCCCCCAAGCCGGGGCCCAGGACAACGATACTGCCCCCCCATCGGCGTCAGAGAGGAATTGAGTGCTAACACAAAGTTGTGTGTTTTAATTCTGTCTGTTGGTTGCAAGTGACCCACACTTGTTTAATTCATTCCCTATTCTGACTGCTCGTTACCTCTCAGGATGCTGGACGCCCCTATTCAGACCACATGGTATCAACATCTGACGAGGAGAGGCGGGAGTACCTTCGCTGGAAAAGGCGGCATGACCGTTTGACAGTAGGAAAACGCAACAAACTTGAGGAAGACCTGTCAGTACGCCTCCAGAAAAGCAGGGAGCAGCGAAGGTCAGCTTGGTAGATTAGCAACAACAACCACTGACTTTGTTAAATTTGCTTGTTCAAAGCCTACCACGAGTTTTGTTTTTTGTTTCACATATTTCTCGCATGTTTATTTGAATTTCAGCCTGAAAATGTCAATGTAGTTTTTCTGTAGCTACTTAAAACGCATCAAGCAACCACATGCTTCGGTTTGTCATTCTTGGTTCATGCTTCCAGTTCAGAGGAGAATTAGAATGTAGCAGGTCTAAAGAAGTCCCTGATTAGAGGGTTGCAATAAATAAAACGGAGTGGAACTGGCTTTGAGGGACGGAGATAGGGCTGCTGTATTGGATTGAGGATCCAGGACTGATCTATTTAATTTTTTTGTTTTAAAATTAAACAATCTATCAGTTTAATTTGAACAGCTGATAAAGTATATGATGTTCTGCATTCCCTGGACTGGGGTTTGAGAATGAGTACATTTGAACCTTAAAATGTGTTCTGGACTAAAGATATTTATATTAGTGCTAAACCATTACTTAGTTTCACAATAATTCTTTTTTATGTATATGTAAAGCGAATTATACCCACCAAAAGCATATTAAATGCTACCCACACTGCACATACAATGCAATCCTAGCACAGCAATACAACACAGTTGTACCTTAATGGCAGTGACACACAACCATTTTACTTGTGACCTTAGTCAAAACATTAGGGTCTTCCAACTACTATCTTCATATAGCTTTTTACTTTACCATTTAGCATGTTTTTACTTTACCATTTAGCATGTTTTTACTTTACCATTTAGCATGTTCCTGGTTCAAAATTCAGTCGAGGAAATGCATAGTCAATCTTTCAATAGCATAATAATTTATTATACTATAGGTTTATTTAAAGAGGTTTAGAATCTCTGTACACACGTGGTTGAAGGAGTTGGTACTTGCATTTTATTCAAATAATGCACCACTTGCCTTGTAAAGTTTAAATTAAAAGATATTTTGTCATCCAAACATGCATGTCTTTGTTTTGCAGTGGAACAAAACAAAATAATTCTGTGAAAAGAACAGTTCTTGCTAATTCTATAAAGATGTTCTAACATGACCTGGATATCATTGATACCCATTAGAAGTTATATGAAATAATTATATTGTAGTTATACCATCCTCTTTTATTTTGTATCACAGCTGTCTTCAATTGTATCACTCATTCTGCTGTTTTGCATCACTGTGTGGATCACGCGGAACATGGAAAAGATCAGGAAACGGTACCAATATTAGTAAAAAGTTTAAGGTGCATGGGACTGTAGCCTGTATGCCTGGACAAGGCTGCAAGAGGAAAATTAACCCATGAATGAAGAGAAAGACAGTTTGAATGGTGAAGAACAAAGAAAAACTTCAAAACAGATCCAAGCAGACTTTCAAGCTCAAGGGGCAATAGTTTTAAGTTGTAGCATCCGTCGTCTGAATTAAAATTGTAGAAGTCCCAAGTAGAGCCCACGTCTAAGATACATGACAAAGTCTGCTTCTGGGAGAATGTCCTTTGGATAGACAAAACAAATAAGAGCATTTTGGTCTATCTTTGTAGTGCACAATGTATGAAATCAGACCAATGTTGGAGGGGAATGTACAGCCCAGTGTCAGAAAGTTGCCTCCATTGAATGTACAGCAGGATAATGACCCAACACCTACCTGAAAAAGCACTCGAGAATGGATGACAAGAAACATTTGTCTGTTCCGAAGTGGCCATCTATGAGTCCTGATCTCATCGAACATCTGTGTAAAGAGCTGAATCTCGCAGCTGGGAAGAGGAACCCATCACACCTGAGGAACTGTGGCAGTTTGCTCAAGGATAGTGGGCCAAACTACCTGTCAAAGTGTAGAAAATTCAGACAGTGCTTGATTGTAGTTATTGTCTACTGGGTCAAAAGTACCATGTATGGAGGAAAATCTATTGATAGCAGAGCAGCTGGCAAGGCCAATTGGCTGAATCGGGGATGTGGTCCTCCAGGCTAAGTGACGTAAAACCCATTGAAATGGGAGTAAAAATTTTAATTTAAAGGAAATGTGGAATAATGGGGGGATGATTTTGAAGGGTGTGCACCATTTTTTAGCCCCCAGAGAGCAGCGGATCATGGGCCTTCCGTTCCTTGGAAAATCCCTTTGGAGCAGCCTTGGGTGTGGGGCAGCCGGGGGTGTGGGATTTACTGACCGGCAGTTTGGGATGGGAGGGGTCAAGCTCGCTCTTTTGACCCCACGTTTTGTTTTTTATTATCTTTCAGGGCTACGTGTGGGAATGTTCAGATTTTCACCAAATTGACGGGCTTTTCTGAAATGACATCTCAAAAATGGGAATTTATTATAGAATAATACAATGACCTACTTGAAAAATACTTTCACATTCTTTCAACCTAAAGGGCTTTATTGGCATGGGAAACATTGCCAAAGTGAAAAATAAGCATAGAAAAAGGAAAATAATAATACAATAATTAATAAAGAAAGAAAAAATAATGACAAAAACAATTAATAAAATAAGATAACATTTTAAAAAAAAGTTACCCTGTTACATGGACAGTGTTGCACACAATTTTAAAGGTTTAAGGCACAGTCGGTGTCAAAAAACTATCCACTGTCTGGGACTATCTCTGATTGAAGTCTCTTAGTTGTGTGCATTATAATTGGTATAGAAAGCAATTCAGTGGTCTGCTGTATGAGATCAGAGGTGACATGTCATTTGATAGGATTAAATGGGCTTGCGTCCCTACTCTGACTTCCGTCTGCATTATCATTATGTAGTCTGTTCATTTATTTAATGGACTTATGTCAACAAGAAGTCCCTCCCCATATTAATATTAAATGCATCGGACGTTGCATAATAGTTCCGAGATTGTGTGGACTTTGACTGTATTTCTCGCAATAGTTTCATAACCCTGTTAGAGGTCTCTCAAAAGACACGCTTTGTGTTCTATTCTTTGAAATTTGCCAAATAATAACATTCAGAGCTATATTCAGTGTATACAGAATCTATACACATCTCGTATGAAACGATCACATCTTACAGAAATCAGAACATGCATTGCTGTCATGTACGTGGTAAAGACACCAATTTTATTTTGTAATTTATGAGTTGCTTTCACAATTAATTTATCTGGGTGTTGAAGACATTTTCACGGTAACAACTGTTAGTTGCTTTCAGTAGCTAAACATATATAATGTGTGAGAAGGTTTTTAAATCAAAACCAAATATAGAATTCTTTAGAGAATTGTTCAAATGCACACATTGCTTCGAAAATACTTTTAACCCTTTATTTGTAAGTTTTGCTTCGAAAATACTTTTAACCCTTTATTTGTAAGTTTTGCTTCGAAAATACTTTTAACCCTTTATTTGTAAGTTTTGCTTCGAAAATACTTTTAACCCTTTATTTGTAAGTTTTGCTTCGAAAATACTTTTAACCCTTTATTT
>JACXGM010001856.1:0-40864 GCA_016801145.1 Umbra pygmaea | reverse complement strand
AATACTTTTAACCCTTTATTTGTAAGTTTTGGCGGCTACTGTAGCTACATTGTAGCAATTGAAAGGGAATCTATTTTAGATTATGGAGAACAATTAGACTAAAGGTTAGGACACAGTTCATCTGATATAATATTCAATCCAAAAGTTATGTAGCTGATTTTATGTTAATTTTTTTGTCCCTCTTTTTACTCTGGATACATAAGAATATTAATGGAATTGTGAGTTATGTGCAATATAAGATTGGAAGGACAAACATGCTTGATGGGATTTGTAAACATGGCTCATATCGCAAGGTCATATGTCGCTTTTAATTCCAGATGTTTAATATTTGCTTGTTCTGCAATTAATATCTATACGTTTATGTAGAATAATGTACATCAGCTGAGATGAATGGTAACTTAGCAGGAGATTTTTGTGTTTGTTAAAATGTATTTTAATAATCCTACCACTTAACTGAATTGTTCTTGCAACAGTGACCATGAGGCTTAGTTATTATACCCAGTGTTTACCATTAGGATTTGAATAGGCCAAATGTCTTTCTAAAGTACTGCTAACTACTTCCTGGATTCTCCAAATGATTAATGAGGACACACATGGGATTTAAGCTTGACTAAGTGGTCTGTAGGAATATTACTGTGCTTTGCCTGATAATTCAGCCAGTCTGGCCTTCAGCAGGTCAGCGTTTCCTAGAGGGAAAAAAACATTTTTAAAGAAAACATGAGTGAGCAGGCAAAATAATGTTTTTACTTCTCATGGGATTCATATTCAACTGTAGGCCATAAGAGAATGGCACAATGATTGTGCCCATAAAGCTATATTTTGGTGTCGACACTCCAAATGACAGTGTACCAGAAGCTGTGAGGCGTGTTAAGGTGTTGTCGGGCATATTGTAACCAGGTTTTTTGTGGCACTGGTGCAGTAAAGGCTTCTTTCTGACAACTCGACCATGCAGCTCATTTTTGTTCAAGTATCATTGTATTGTGCTCTTTGAAACAACCACACTGTCTTTTTCCAGACTAGCCTGTATGTCTCCCAAGGTTACTTTCGGGTTTTTCTTTGTATCCCGAACAATTCTTCTGGCAGTGTTGACTGACTTCTTTCTTGGTCTACCTGACATTTGCTTGGTTTCAAGAGATTCCCCAATCTTCCACATCTTAAGTGACTGAACAGTACTGACTGGCATTTGCAAGGCTTTGGATGTCTTTTTATATCCATTTCGAAATGTACGCAGTTCCAATACCTTATTACGCAGGTCTTTTTACAGTTATTTTCTGCTCCCCATGGCTCAGTATCTAGCCTGCTCACGGCATCCACGTGAGAGCTAACAAACTCATTGACTATTTATACACAGACACTAATGGCAAGTTAATATGCCACAGGTGGGAAATTAACCTTTATTAGCCCTTTTAACCTGTGTGTGTCACCTTGTGTCTGTAACAAGGTCAAACATTCAAGGGTATGTAACCTTTTGATCAGCGCCATTTGGGTGATTTCTGTTATCAGTATGGTTTACAAAGGAGCCAAACAACTGTGATAATTAATGGCTTCATATGATCACTATCCTTACATAACAGTCAGATTGTTTTGCTTGAACAGTCTTATTGTCAAAATCAATGCTGAAATTTCATTTCACAATTTCTTTTAGGGTATATGCAAACTAATGAGCACAACTGTATGTGTGTTTGTGTCTGTGTGAGTGTGTATCGCATTATCCAGCTTATGTTAAACCCAACCTAGTGATGAAATATTGAAGAGCCCTATCTTTTTTTGGCGAGGAAAGTAATTACAATGCCTTTTATCCTGACACACACAACACTTTAGTTAAGCCTCTGTTAATAGAGTTTGATTTATTTTCATATTTCACCTTTGTTTAACCAGGTAATCCATTTGAGAATTGATTTTCAGTCAGAATGTTGACCTGGCAAATAGACCAAAGTAAAATGTATAGGGATTTAAGGCTATAGTTCATATTGTAGATTTACTGTATATGCATAATGCAATGTTGCCAATGGGACACAATTTTATTAGGGAGTGTTGTTTGCCTCACTTGATAAGAGCATGTTTTTGGGGTTGACGGTTCAATTCCCGAAGGAAGCCAGTGAGAAAAATATATGTACTACCTCTGAAATTAACAGAACCGCAGTTGTACATTCAAAATAATTGATTGACATTCGTTCCAGAAGGAAGTTGGAAATGGGTATGTTGCGCATTTTATGGAAATGTGACATGATCCTTAAATGAACAAATACACTTTGTAAGAAATGCTTTCGAAGACATTTTGCAGCTTAATTTCAGTAAAGAGGGTTGTGTAAGGTGTATTTGAATAAGCTTTGTTTACTCAGCTGAATAAACTTAGCAAAATACTAGGGTTGCAAAATACTGGTAATTACCAAACAACTCTCAGATTCTCCAACAATGATTTTATACAAAATGCAGGGCAAAATCCAAGGTTACTAGTTGAAATACTTGGACAGGAGAGGTGTAAGTATTTCAGTTCAACTCCTGAGTCGGAAAAATGTTGTTGTGCCCCTGAGCAAGGCATTTTAAGTTCATTCAGGGGATGTCCTTAAGAGCATCTGCTAAATGACAAAAACATTGGATGTTAAGTTGTAAGTGTAAAATGTAATTAAAATCTCATGGAAAGACTAATAGATCTTGTGAAAATTCCATTCTTATTGTAGTAATTTTCCAACCAGGTTATCTGCAAATCTAGGGAATTCTGTAATATTATAAATAAAGAATATTGTTTGCACAAATCACCATATGACAGGTGCAGGACAAATGAGAAATACTAAGGTAAAATAGTGTATAATGTCTGCAATTGTGAGGCTTCAATATATGTATATATATCCCTTTTGTCAAATGTATTTATCATTTGCCTGAAGATGACCTAGCAGGGTTGAAACGTTGCACCTGTACTAGCTTTTGTGCTATTTATTAAATATGGGAGCTTAATACAGTGTTGCAGACACAGTTCTTTAAAATTACCCAGTGTATTTATATATATATAGGTTAGATTTTTTTGGGGGGGATGGTAAATTATTATGCTTTATTAGATATGAGAGAGAGAGAGTGTGCAGACATTTGCTGTACATTTCCTGTAGGCACCACGCCAGGTGTCAAAACTTTCCAGAATTGTGCAACCCTGATTACGATATTTCAAACCAACAACTCCATATATACTCTAACTCAACATGTGTGGAGCGGTCGGTCACCAAAGCAAAAATCTTGCCTGGGTTTGTAGTAATCTCAGAGATGGAGTCTATGTTAGCAGTGTTGCTGTTCCTGAGCTGTTATGCAGTTGAAACGCAGGCTCAGGTTGGGCCAGGCTCGACTCCTCTACTGTCTGAGGGAGACCGACTTCTGAAGGAGCTGACTGCCAAAGTGGACAAACTGGAGAAAAATTGTGGTGGTAATGTTAGCGTTTTCTTACCATTGAGATGTCCGTAGTCCTTGTGGTACATACGGAAACCTTTGACCATGTCACAAGCCTGTGTGTGTGTGTGCGTGCGTGTGCGTGCGCGCACTTTCGCATAATCATGCATGTGTGTTTTGTGTATGTGAACCGATGGCTAAAGGTCCTGTCACATTATCTTGCCTTAAGTGTAGAATGTGTATTTGTATTGAAATAATTTGTCTTTCTGCAGACAAACCAGAAGTGGCCTTCTCTGCTTTTCTTCTGGGTGAAGATGGGCAAGATAACTTTGGACCCTATGACGCTGACGCTGTCCTGATGTACAACGAGGTAACTACAAACATCGGTGGAGCTTATAACCCAACGACAGGTATTTTCCTACTACACACACACCTCTAAACATCTTATTCAATGTTCAGTCTGTCAATAGGGTTGCCTTTATTTAACCTTTATTTATCTAGGTAAGTTGTTTGACGACTGATTCTCAATTTGTTTCTACACTGAGAGGGTCATAGTTTGGCAAAAACAGGTCAAGATTGTACTATTCCAACATAGGCAGAACAGGGAACAAGTGCTCAGTAGGTTTGCAGGAAAACAAAAATTGGGAAAACACTGGAACCTAAGCAAGACCTAACTCAAAAATGCAAACAAAACAGAACAGGGCACAAGGACATCATTACATTAGGTAGTTTTGTCCTTTGGTTCTTGGCAATACCTTATCTTGAGCTACTGATGGAAATAGTTAAAGCTACAGATTTCACCTTTATGTATTTTAATGTTTTGTAACAATCAATCCGCAAATCAGATTTCATTAACCTTTTTTACCTGATATAGGGAATTTCACTGCACCTTTTGGAGGAGTATACCACTTCATATTTTCGTGCAGTGCTGGGAATACAAAGAAAGTCAATGCAGAATTGCTTAAGAATGGTGTGAACATGGCAGCTGTCTCTGAAACAGCCAACCCAGCATCCGGCATTTACCACGGCGGGGCCAGTGGGGTCACACTGCAACTGGCCAAAGGAGACCAAGTCTCCGTTGTCATCCGGAAAGGCAGCAGCATTTATAACAACAACAGAATTAACACGTTCACCGGTTACCTGTTATTTTCTGTCAATGATCCGTAATACAGAGGCTGATAATCACAGTGATAAATGAATTAAGCGTTTACTAACTGACAATTGATGGATGATTTATTAAACGTTACAACTAAAGACCGTTAATGAAGTATTTATAAAATGTCAAAGTAATACTTGAAATAAAGAAATGTTTATTACACCAAATGATGCTTTAAAGTCTCCAAGGCAAGCTCATGTTTCTATTTGCACCTATAATACCCTTGACCTCGTATAACATAAACATAAAAATAGACTCAAGCACGATGTTTATATATATATATTGGCAGGTTGAAATGCTGATAACTGTTGTGTTTTTAAGTAATAAGGCACAAGGGATGGTGTGAAACAGTTGAGTAACTAAATATTTGGACATTAAGTTATTTTTTCATCTGTGTACCACAGCATATTGGAGTCGAGATTAAATAATGAACAGACTTTCAGATGTAACTTGAGGATACATTCATCCAAATTATGTTTACTTTTAGTCATTTTAGCAGAACCTCTTATCCAGATTGACTAGAACAGGGACATCCCCCATTGAGCAATTTCGGGTAAATTGCCTTGCCCATGGACACAACGACATTTGGCACAGTCCGTAATCGATCCGGCAACCGCAGTCTGACTCAGTAACCACTGAGCCATCTGCGCCAAAATCAGGTGAATGGTGTAGGTCGGATGTACTGCACTTTTTATATGCCCCTCCCTTTTTCAGGGTTGAAAGTATATGGACAATCGGCTGCTTGGCTTTTGCATGGATAGTGTGCTCTCATTAATTCATTACAAGTGAATTACAGCTGATCAAAAGCTGATCTAACTACACCTTAAAAAATATAATTACAAATGAGCAGATTTGAAGGTCTAGATTTGATTTCATGCGTGTCATTTGAATTCAGAATCTGTTACTCTTAACTGTTAATATGTCTATGAAACAAGCCACAATTAGGATGAAACCAATATATCTAAACCAATTTATCAGAGAGATATAAAAAACTTTAATTACACAGTGGTGAGCTCAGGAACACCAAAAGACCACAGAAAACAACTCTGGTGTGTTACTGCAAAAAGGGTTTACAACAAGATACAAAACATTAGTAAGCTTCAATAACAGGAAAACCAGATTAGTGTTTGCCAAAAAACATCTAAAAAACAATTCTGGATTAAAATCCTGTGCACAGATGAGACAAAGATCAAGTTGTACGATAATGCTGGGAAGAGAAGAATATAGAGAAGTGAGGGAACTCCTCATGATTCGAAGCGTACCACCTGTGAACCATGGTGGAGGTAGTGTTCTGGCATAAGCCTGTATGGATGCCAATGGAACTGGTTCCCTATTTATTGATGATGTGAATTCTGAATGCTGAAATGCAGCAGGATGAATTCTGAAATGCTTAGGACTATAGGTTCAGTCAAATGCTGCAGAACCCATTGGATGGTGTTTCACTGTCCAGATGGACAATGTGAAAGCAACCTAATACTTTTTAAGGCAAAGAAGTGGAATGTTCTGCAATGGACAGAATAATCCACTATAATCCATAATAACCAAATGACCATGCATTTCACCTGCAAAACGCTTTCAAGAACAAGCAGGAACTTCACAGCTGCGATAAAGGCCCGACAGAGCATCACCAATGAAACCTGGCATCTGGTGATGTCTATGGGTTACAGACTTCACACTGGCATCTGGTGATGTCTATGGGTTACAGACTTCACACTGGCATCTGGTGATGTCTATGGGTTACAGACTTCACACTGGCATCTGGTGATGTCTATGGGTTACAGACTTCACACTGGCATCTGGTGTTGTCTATGGGTTACAGACTTCACACAATCATTGACTGCAAGGATTTGCAACCAAGTATGAAAATGGACATTTTAGTATTTTTTTTCTTCCCTCCCAATTCCCACTAACCCTGCCGTGTCCGCAGCTCTGCAACTCCTTGTTTAGATCTATGGGATGGCGAAGGGCCTTCCAACCAGATGTCGCCCAGCCAACGATTCTTTTCCCTCTACTCATTCAACTTGGAAGCCTTCAGTCAGATCATGCACGGGATGCTGCGTACGCTCTACGTTAAGTTACACACTTTCACTGGTACAGGCAAAGTCAATCACATCATAGCCACACCCTAAAACACCCCCTGCTTTATCGCATTTATTTTAAAATCAAGACCATAATTCAAAAAATAAACGTCATTCTGTATTGCAGGAGACTTAAAACTAGCGATTGAGACCATAAACTGATTATAAAAATGTTTAGGTAATAAATCATTTGAGAAGTGGCTGAGTTTTTTGCAACCACACGTGTCGCCCCCAGCTGGAATTCCGATAGAATGCAGGTTTAAGGGTTTTCCGCATTTGCAACACTTTGCCAAACCGAGTGCTAGACCTTTGCCTTCAGTACAGCGAAGAAACGATTCTCACACTGACACGGTGAGTTGACTATCCAGTACTCAGCAATGCTTGCCACATACAAACTTGTTTTTAGACAAAAGTTACCGGCTAGCTGACCTATTATATTCTTCAACTTTTGAATGAGTAGCATGCAGGGACGGACTGGCCATCGGAAGGATCAGGAGTTTTCCCGAACGGGCCGTTATATTTTACTTTGACGGCCGGTCGGCTAGTTACATTCCTGGACGTATTACAACAAGTGACAGCTGTAGGCTGAAATGGACTGGCTGTTGCATCTGCAAAACTGCGCCCTGGCCGAGTATGGGGAGGCTGCAGACCTGGAGCCGGCAGATATACGACCCAGACAGTTTTAAGCCCCTGTTGTTCCTGATGCTTCCAGTAGGGGGAGGCTGTGAGCCTATTCATATTATAATATTAGCCTAATCAGAACTTTCAGCGTGATACAGACAGGCAATTTTTACTTTCTATCATTACATTAACCATAAGCCTTACCCTTACCCTGACCTTAAACACTCTGAAACCTTGCTGTTAAGTCCATCTAAAATATATTTAGAATACCTTCAGTATTTGTAGTACTGAAATGTTACGTCAGAAATACATTACTTTGGAAACATGCTGAAAGACACAAAAAATATCCTTCTACCCCTACTGGACGCATTAGGAATAACAGGGGCCTAAAACTGTTTACTGGGCCGTAAAACTGTTCCCTGGGCCGTATATCTGCCGGCTCCAGGTCTGCAGCCTCCTCATATAGGAGTAGCCCTGGCCCGGCCATCAAATCGAGAGAGTTCCTCTATATTTAGGTCCCTGGTAGCAAGCAATCTACAATTTGTGCTGAAATACAATATATTATTCAATCGTCAGGAGAACTTAGTTTGCGACATGGAGAAGCATTGCTGTGTCCATCGCGCTGAAAATTAATAACGAACAGTGGGGTTTTGTCAGATGATCTGGGTAGTTATCTTCGTTAACTGGCTCTACTAAGCTCAATTTTAAGAGTTAATACATAAGCTGTACATCTTTTTAAAGCGTATAACTTCCTCTTAGCAATGATCTACTAAACAACTCAAAATGTATGGTTGTGGTGAATGACTAAATATTAAAGTGCAAGTTACACAGTTAGAATAGCTAGCCAACTGTCAATCCCTAGCTTCTCCAGAATCAGATGATTAATTATTAATCATCCCTGCCTGTGCATTTGTCAGAAAGTGCTACCAGTCAGTCAGAGAGTTAGGTAGTGCAGAAGTGGGACAAGTACAGAGAAAAAGCACTGTAGCAGTCAAGAAATAGTGCAATTGTCTAGGATAAGGAAATGAGGAGAAAGTGGTCAATACTTATCAAAAGTATGAAAACACTCTTGTAGCTCATTATACAGTTTGTCCTTATTTGAAACGTTGTTATATTATGTAAATTAATAAACCAATCTGCCTTGTGAATAGTGCATGATATAGGCTGTTAGTTTTTGTATTTTTTATACTAAACAAACAAATAGACACAAATTCAAAAATTTAAATTACTTCCTAAGTTAAGTGTTTAAGTACATCAGTTGTATAAATAAATTTAGCCCTATTGGATTTCACATGATGGAAATACACACATACATCATGAAACAGGGGACCTACACTGTAAATATAGTGTTTCTATTGTTGTTCAATACATACATTTGACTGATTTCCACATAAACTGGTCTGTAACATCAGTGACATTTTTGCAAGATGCTTTTATTTTGTTTCAATTGATTGATTCCTTTATATGAACTTCTAAGTCAGCAACAACTTTGAAGTGGCTGCTTTTCTATTTTTGTTCAGTATAGTTTTGGATGAAATATCGTGGCATAGCTGTTAAATTAGTTGGAGAGACACAATGTCAAAAAACAATCTGGTATTGGAAGACGAGGCTGCAGGCACTGTTCAGATCTTAATAATAACATAATACTATTCATATGAATATATTTAGGATGGGAGACATATTTTTTCATAGGGTCCAGGATTACTTGCAACAGCCCTGAGTAAAATGACAGAGAATGCCATGTTTACTTCTTTGCACTGTTTTAAGTAAGAACAACAACTGCTTTGTTAAAACAAAAACACTTACAATTAGGGTATTAATAGAATAGTCCATATGAAGAAATGGTCGGCCTTGTCACATTTCTTACATTTCTTATCCAGAGCGACATACAGTGACGTTCCCCTTAGAGCAATGTAGGGTAAAGTGCCTTGCTCAAGGACACAATGACATTTGGCACAGTCGGGGTCAGGAATGGGCTAGTCTGACTCCCTAAAGACTGAGCAATCTGACCCCGTCACCTTTATGCCGTTTGTCTATACTAGCCTACTCGTGATTGGTCTGATCAATTGAACACAACCTGACAGTTATATTACTTTACTGAAAATGTGTTAAATTGGTAATTTTTTAAAGGAATAGTGTGTTAGAGGAGACTAAACTAGGCTATGTCTGGACATAGTGTGTTATTATAAATGGTTTTGTGGCAACATTGGAAAGTGGGAATAATATGTCTGTGTGTGTGCACGTGCGTGGATGTGGGTGCAGGGTGCCCTTTTTTACTTCAGCCCTTGCCCCCCAAAATGTCTGTGCACGGCACTGCCATGCGGGCAGCACTATGCCAATTTCTGCTGCCTCGTGCATGAGGTCTGGGGAAAGTCAGAGAATCCGCAATAAGGCTGAAACCACTGACTATCATAACGTAGACTGTCCTGCAAAACATGTGGACCTCCCAAAAAAATCGGGGGAACAGATATTGAATGTTCTAAAAATCCTACATTGAACTGATTTGGATGGACACACCCTCAAATTACAGCTGGAAGTCTCATATTAATTCTTTAATTTCAACTCCAACATGTTAGACTGGTAAAATAAGGATACTTAGTTCCACAAATATTTGGACATTGTGTAAATGTGTATGGCCAATATACCTCAGCTAAGAGCTCTTCTTAAAGTGATGGTTCAAAGTAATATAACCGTAGGGTCGTTTGCCCCTTGACCTCGAGCCAAACAACCCCCATAAGCTTTTATCTCTTGTTATAACATTGGGTGAGTCAGCCGAATGGCTTAGTGCAGGCGCTAATGGAACCAAATGGTTCCAAACTTCTACAGTGGTACAAATAGGTTCTGTACTTATAAAATGAGGCATTGGAAAGTTTGTAAGTACACCAGAAGTATATTTAAATAACACCTACCTGATGGCTGCTACTCTCGGCTGCTACCGCGATCATGCGAGATCACGCACAGAGCACAACATGTATTGCTGGACAACATCTATTGGTAGCAGTAACAGCCGAGAGTAGCAGCCATCATGCAGGTGTTATTTAAATATACTTCGGGTGTACTTACAAACTATCCAATGCCTCATTTTATAAGTTTGGTACCATTTCGGGCACTATTAGTGGCGTTATTTACGAGATACACCCTTGGTTCCATTAGCGCCTGCACTAAGTCATTCGGCTGATAGCGCTAACTCAACCAATGTTATAACAAGGGAAAAAAGCTTATGGGGGGTTGTTTGGCTCAAGGTCAAGGGGCAAACGACCCTACGGTTATATTACTCCAAACCATCACTTTAAGCATGACGCATCACAGAGTGCCTTGAGCCAGTGCGTAGCTGTGGTTTATTTGCAATGTATCCCAAACCCAGAGATGCATTATTGCATTTATTAACAAGTTTCCAACACAGTTGGAGCTGTAAAAAGTTATATGATGTCATACCCGTGGTATAAGGTATGATATACCACATTTATCAGCTAATCAGCATTCAGGGTTGAAAGCATGTGGTTTATACACCATGGGTATGTGACCATATACCATGGGTAGGATTTTTAATACTCAAATTGCACTGGTTTATAATGTCAATAACGCATACATGCCAATATAGTATGACTAAACTATAAATCCACAAGCTCTGTGATGTGTTGTGCCTAAGAACAGCTCTTAGCCGTTGTTTATTGACCTTCCATACCACACACTTAGCTCAGGGTAAGTGCCTTTGAGTGCCATGCAAATGAAACCGGATGTACAGCTAAGAATGCTGCAAACACTAATTTAATATGTTCACACTCATTACTGGAAATTACACTGAAAAATAGCATCTGCAGTAAGCTTACACCAGTGGCTCTCAACTCCGGTCCTGGGGACCCACTGCCCTGCATGTTTTAGATGTCTTAGCGAGAGGTCACTGGTTTGATTCCCGCATCAGCCAAAATGATTGCTTGAGTAAGGCACTTTATCCTAAGTTGCTCCAGGGATTGTTCCTGTACTTACTATAAGTCACTCTGAAAAAGATTGTCAGCTAAATGGCGTAACTGTAAATGATGTAGGCACTGAAATAGCTCTGACACGGGAACAGATTCATTGCGCACCCCCCGGAGGTCTGAAAGGGGCAGAGTACATTATCTAATGAACTAACACAGGTCCCTTTGGGGACAGAGAGCTATTGTTCAGAGCAGAAACCTTATGATAAAAAGGCCCTA
Organism: Umbra pygmaea; assembly: GCA_016801145.1. Classification (NCBI taxonomy): domain Eukaryota; kingdom Metazoa; phylum Chordata; class Actinopteri; order Esociformes; family Umbridae; genus Umbra; species Umbra pygmaea. Next base: position 29,438 of record JACXGM010001856.1, on the reverse strand, counting down.
CAGTTTCCAGGTGTTTCCTGTGGAGCATGGGCGGAAAGCCCACACTGTAATGTCCAGAGAATAGTAAACTATTCCAAAAAAGATGTCTTGTTCGGTGGCACATATTCCATTCAAGTATGTCAAGGTACATTTTGTGGAAAGCAATGCATCAGATTTTAGACTAGAAAAAGGGCGTTGATTTTTATTGTTGTGATTTTGTATTTCAGAACGGATCAATAAATTTAAGTGGTGTCAAATTTCCTAAACGTGCTGACATATGTGCTATGAAACAAAATATCCTGGTGGTCAAGACCGTTGGGCCGGTTAATGAATTATTGCTGGATCTTATCTTTGAGCCGACAAGGTGAAAGGTATTTGTTATTAATATGTTAACCTGGTAAATTAAGAAATTAGTTAACGTTTGGAGTTCACTCTGAATAATAAAATCTTTCCTTTATTTTTAACTTGGAAAAGTTCTTTAATTTCTCATTGTGTGGATTCATTTCACACGTTTATAAAATAAGAATTAAACAATCCCCCAGAAATGGAGTCTTCATGCAAATATTATGTGAACTTCATTAGAAAAACCAGCCTGTAACCTGCTGTCATACTCCACTATAACATCTCATGGTCAATGGAAGTTATACCAATCTGGAAGCTGCAGGGCCAATTGTGTCACAGCTTCCTTTATCCCAGCACATCATTCAAACAATAAAGAGAAGATGCTTTGTTGTGGATTGAGCATGAAATCCATCAAGCTGACCAATGACCTCCCCCAGGCTTGTGCTCTGCCTGCAGTGGGAGCCTGGGGACCAAGTAAGATCCCCTATATTGTGTTCTTCTTGCGTGCGGTTTTCAGAGCTAAAGGCGTTGTTCTTTAACAGGTGCCCAGAATTATATGGTGCTGCTCTAATGGGGGTGAGGCCACAAAATATCTGAATTTATTACAAGTGGTGTCATCTGTTAATGGGTAAGCTATATTTTATTGTGTTAAATCTTTTAATCGATTAAACATTAGAATGGGTTGAATTTGTTGGTGTTATTGATTGTGTATTAAGGCTCACTTGTGAATAAGAACCTGTTCTCAATGTGTTTCCCCTAAATAACTAAATTAAATACAAGATTCAGAGGGGTCTTGAAGCAGTAACACCAATGCCATAACACACTAAATTGGTCTTAATTTCTATGGTAAACAATAATAATATACTGTTATAGAATGGTGCTACTTCGGTTAAATCACAGTTTAGATAACTTGGGTCCCTTGTCATTCCAGTAGATGACAGTGTACTATTGTAATAAAAATTATTCTACCCCAATTGCAAATCAGGTTTATTGTGAAAATATACAGAATTTCAGCTGTTTGCAATGAACAAATCAAACAAAAACAATTGAAAAAAAGCAATTTTTAGCTCAACACAATGAATGCTTCAAGTCCCTCCCCAAATCCTACTGAAAATGCAACTCATAATGACTTCTCCAGTCTCAAAAATATTCAGCCCCCTGAATAGAATCCCTCACCACAGCACAAATACGCAAAACAGGTGTTGTCTCAATCACATCTGATGCTGCAAATCAAGGGCTTCAGTAGTTGCACCAGGTGTGCTTGGGTTGGAACACTTGAAATACCTGAACTGGCTAGGGGTTTGTTGAGTGTCACATTTGACTGCGTGTAAGAAACTTGGCTAAGTCAAAAGAATGGTCCAAAAAGTTAAGAGAAGAGATCATCACCCTTCACAAACAAGTAAAAGGATACAAAAAGAAAGCGAAGGCGGTGAGTTTTCCCAGAGACTCTGTTGGAAAATATTTTGCATGCATAGTTCTTTTATCAATCTTCACCATTTTGTTTATTTTGACAATCCATTGAGGACTCTGAACTTCAAACAAGTCCATGATCTAAAGAGATCCCACAATGCAATGCTTATATTTGTGCTACTTCTAAACAAGCTTGTGTTCTGTTGCTGCTGCTTTTATAGCCTCGGTGAAGTTAGTGGGTGCTGCATCGCTAAATAAAGGTTGAATAAAAAATAAAAATAAAATGGTTTAAACTAAAATAATGTTTTTTATATAATCTTAAACTATTTGTGTCCATGAACAGATGAGTCATGTGATTGTAATTTCATAATTTATTTTAATAAAAAATATTGATGTGTCACTTGTAATGCATTTGCGTACTGGTACCATTTAAGCCAGGGGTAGGCAACTCAGGGCCATGAGGGCCGAAACACTTCAGATTTTTTATTTTACCTAGTAGTTAATTGCAATCACCTGCTTTCCCAGGTATAAACCAGTCCCTTATTAGAAAGAGAAACCAAAAATCAGAAGTGTTTCGGCCCTCCAGGACCGGAGTTGCTGACCCCTGATTTAAGCACTGATGTGAGACGTTCTGGGGCAGTACATCTCATTTTGATCTCTTCAGAACCACTTTGCACTGAATCAGTGAGTCAATATTACCAGAGTACATTTCAAGGATCACAGACATGGGCGGTCTTCGGTTGCAACCGGTTGCGTGTTTCCAAAACGGCATAAGTCCTATGGGTAAAGCATGTAAACACACTGAAAGAAAGCCTGTTGAACTTACATTTTTTTTAATGTACATTGGTTGCACATATTATAGTTATGTTTAGTCAACATGATTAATTTCTATTTCATATACTATATTAATATGTGCAACCGACATACATGATTTGTTTTATGTAAATTCAACAGCCTTTTTATTCAGTGCATTGGCAACACTGATGATAACCTGTTATGTTGGTGGACATAAGTCAGCTTGACATTTTCTGTTTTCCCTTTACGAGAAATATGGATTGTAAAAATGTTCACAAGCTTATATATGCCACTGTATTATATCTTAAGTGTAAAAAGTTCTCATAGGTCTGTAGACAATAGGTTATTCTATAGAAATAGAATGGATAGAAAGGCCATTACAATTTAAATGAATGTAACAGAATGGTCAGAGCGGCAGCCATTTTTCTTTGTATCATGCCATTGCAAAGATCTAGCGGCCTACTTCCGCATTAAAACAATTTGTGTGTTGTCACCATGACAACTAACAACAATCGCCATTTTGTTGTGTACTAATCGAATGACCACACCAAGCAGTTCAATGGCCTTTCTATCCATTCTATTTCTATGGTTTATTCAGTATCAGTTGTAGTGAATGAATTACTATTTGGTTATTTCATCACTACTGTTTAGAAGGTGCTATAATCAGTTGGTTCATGTGCTCATGTACACCTACTTCTGTATAATTTCTGAGGTGTAATACATAGGCCCCATCTAACATATTCAATAAAGCCTGCTGTTATCCATCTGCTCTGAAAAAAATTATTTCACCATCGGTAAACATTAAGCTGAATAACAACATTTAAAACAATAGAAAAGGCAACTTTTCAGGGCATTAAATAGCCTATTACCAACCTTCCGAGTTTAAATAATAAATGCTAAATTCAATTTTTTATTTCAGTCAGTAAATCGGTCACTTCATGTCACAAACCATGCAAAACAATATCTTCTTTCAAAATGTTTTATTTGTCTCTTCTTATAGGTTACGTGTTGCACATGGGAAGGGCTATATTGTAATAAAAGGAGGCTACATTTGGCTACAACGTCAATAGGCTGATAGGTAGATTAAAATATTTCTCCTTTACATGCAAAGACAAATGCTGGGCTAGAAACTACCCAATTTGGGTTATATGGTAACCAAGCGCAGGTTAAATACTGAGAACACATCCTAAATTAATTTGAGCCAGCCAGTTAATGGTTGATTTTGGACTACCCAAACATGGGTTAATTGATTTACTTGATTGGTTGATGAAGCTGCTTTCGTAGGGGCATAGCATTCAGATGATTGTATAGCTGCCCTATTTCCTTTCATGAGTGGTCAGAGTGGACAAAAAATATATATCTGAATCCCGCACCTTTCAATCCACTCTTCCAGTGATTGTTTGATTTGATCCACTGGATCATATATTAATAACACAGCATCAAGCTTCAAAATACCAGCACCAATACAACTGCACCCAGGGTCAATAGCCCAGCCCTTTTTAAAGAAAGTAAAAAGATTTAAGTGACCAAACACCTCATACCCAGTTATTGGGTCACCCAAACAACCTCTCTTTTACAGACAGCAGTCTATGAGGAGACCAAAAACACAGTGAATCTTGCCATTGAATATGGTTTTTAGTACATACCTGAGAGGGACTACATTTTTCCAATCCATTCCTGATATTCTTAAATTGGGACAGAACCTATACAAATTGGTAATAGGCCACAAATGTCTTCTGTTAAACAGCCAGTAGTCTAGGCTTTTTGTTTCTGTTGGATGGCTCCATTATCCTTGAGAATAAGGCGAAATGTAAAATTAATAATTACATGTTTACATAGTCCTAGGCCTAGGCCTAATTACAACAATTATTTTGTTCATTTTCTAAGAGGTTACATTTCGAGATGCAGTGATACACATTCTCTAATGAAAACAAATAGACTAAGGGTCTCTAAAATAGGAATGTTTCAACAATCATATTTTAAAAGCATAAATATGTTAAATGAAAATCTAGCACCCTTTCACTGCAGTTTGTATGGTTTCCAAAAAAGCATATGTTCCGGAGAGTTTAGTCCTCACTGAAGCATCGCCGTTGTCCATGGTAACCAGCTCCTCGGGTTATAAATCTTAATAACGGTGTGCATTGGTGAGTGTGTAAAGGGGCCAAACGTATTCCTACCATGGGTTTGGTCAGTTTGTCCGGAAAGCATGTTGGTCTGCGTTTGGTTCCACTGGCGTTATTCCGCTCGAACGTGAAGGAACTTTATCGTGGATCTCTTGGATAGAATACAGGCCAGACCCATCCACAGACTCCTGTTGTACACTATCAGTGGGGGAAAGCGGCCTGAATGTCCTCCACATCTGCTCTTGGTCCCTGGGTGCGTGCGTCGGCAAGTTCGCTGGATCATGTCCGGTGACAGTTGAAGACGCTTTGATGACTTTTGTTGGAGTGTCCAGTTTGTTTTTCCCAGCTGTGTGGCTTTGCCCCTTGACAAAGTGTCCTTTGGACACGTCCGCTGTTTTGGCCGTATTAGCGACTGATGGGACCGTGGTGGTACTGTCCCGCTGAAATGCCTCGGTTCCCGCGGTCTCAGTTTTGATTAATGTGGATGCCGTGGGATTTGCGTTGTGGCTTTTGCTTTTATACGTGTTAGTCTGTGTAGGTCCACCTGTATAAACAGTATTATTCGGAACACCGCTAGTGTTTGTATTAGTTGTATTCTCAGCTACGGTGGTCACATCACATCCTGCAACCGACGATGAAGAGGGATAGGTGGCAGACGTCGGTTTCCATATTAAGCTGTAGTATACGGCCAATATGATCGCTGCCAGAGACACGGATAAAACGTATGCGAAAACAGTTGCCAGTCTTACCCACTTTTTGTTGGTCTTCGCAGCCATTTTCGCCTTTTTGTCCCCCGTGTATGTGGCGGGTTTCCCCCGTTCCATGTTGGGCATGAAGTCTCTGTCCCTCATTTTTGCCCTACTCCCTCGGTGCTCCGCCACGCCGTCCGTCTTGAAGAAACCTGAATAAGATCCACCGTGCAACAGAATGTTTAGAATGTTATCCGCAGGCAATTGTCCCTCACGAAAATATCACCTTTTAAGCAGACGAATAAGTATTACCATGCTCATCTTTGCTCGGCCAGAATCACATAACGCGATTGCCCCATTCCGTTATTTAAGCAACATTTACAGATGGTACAATTAGATGATGTATTATTTCGGGTCACGCGTTATGCTACACTAGAACTATCTTTACCCCACGAACATTTCGGGGAGATTTTATGCTCCTCCGTATGTGATTTATCTGAGTCATTAGATTAGATGAGGTAACGTACACGCGCGCCTCTGTTCCACACCAAATTTAGAAGACAGGCTGGTTTCAAAACACGGTTCGGGGGCGGGTCCTCGAAGGACGGATGCTACCAATGCCTTGCAATAATACACACTTTATGGCTGCCCAAATGCCATGCATGAAAGCCTTCAGCATTTAATTCATCATAAAAAGGCTGCTGGTGTCTCTCGTTGTAGGCTAACAGTAAACGCGGCGGCCGGGTGGTCTGTCACAATTTGCACTGTTTGGTTATTTTGCTTCCACAAATGCCCCTTCCAAAAAATAAATTATTAAAATGAATAAGAAAATAAATAGTAATAATAATAATACACTATTAAAAATCTAGCATGCTGGTTAACGTACACATGTGTACACACACGTCGCCTAGAGTATACCGGGAAAAACGTACCATCACGTCATTCCATACACAACCGTTTGTATTAGGCAGGCACAATGCAGGACCCACACTTTCACGTTTTGTCATTATTCGTTTTGAAATACATTAAGTCATTCGAATGGGCATTCCATAAAAAATACTCTTGAACACAAGCAATCGATTCAGCACCATGGACAGTTCCTCGAGTCGAACCTATGGTTGTATGGGTCATAGCGGGAGTTTGCCAGTGTGTCAGTAGTGATAGAAACTGCACACTCATTGCTGAATACCCCCTGTCTAGTTAATTCGTTAATTGAAATTAAAGCTTTGAGGCATTATTGTCTTCCCCTAGCCTCTTACATCTAGTTCTCTGATGACACGTGATTTAATTTATAAACTTTTTAGTTAATCAGTATGCAAAACATAAATTATTGTGCTTTAAAAAAAAATATAACTAATAATTTGAGGCTCAGATTTCCAAACAAGAGGTCAATAACATTTTCTATTGGAATATATTCACTGCTATGTCTCTGTTGAAAATAAGAAGAAACGTGCTGCTTACAAATCTATGATGCTTTTAGGATATTATAGGATATATTGTTACATGAAGCAATCTATTTTTCACACTTCACGGTTGGACAACGGCTTTCGATGGCATGCCAATTATGTCAGCGTCGTGACGCAGGCAATGTTTCAAACCTAGCGTGCCTAGCTCTTTTTTGCTCGGTGACGTAGCTTCCTTGACTGCCAAAGGAGGGTCTACATTTCTTGGTATTGTTGTTCTGGGATTGGGACTGTATCAAGTTAGTACAGCCAGGATTCAGGAAGGCATGTTTAGTTTCTTTTATATGGTCTACTTCCTGTATGGGATCCAGACCACAGTCAGAACTCAATTCCAGGTGTGAAATTATTCCTTGTGGCATTGATACGGATTATTAGATCAAAACAGATTGCTTGATAATATAGAATCATTCTGTTGATAGATACAAAACAAGAGGTTCCTAGCTATTGCATGAGATGTCAGTTGCAAAATAGTGAAAGCTTAAGGATGTTGCCAAATAAATGTGCTCAGGGTCTCACTGCCGTATATGCAAACTATGGGGTGTATGTGTTTTTGAATTAACTTACACTTACTCTAATAAGCACATTGTAAGCACATTGTTAGTAGCACATTATCAGTCAGTATACTATAGATTGAGAATATATTAGTGTAACTTGGTGTACTCATACGATTCATTACACTCAACTAAAGGATTATAAGGAATACCATACTAATACTGTGTTTGACCCACTTTCGCCTTCAGAACTGCCTTAATTCTACGTGGCATTGATTCAACAAGGTGCTGAAAGCATTCTTTAGAAATGTTGTCCCATATTGATAGGACAACATCTTGCAGTTGATAGAGATTTGTGGGATGCACATCCAGGGAACGAAGCTCCGGTTTCACCACATCTCAAAGATGCTCTATTGGGTTGAGATCTGGTGACTGTGGGGGCCATTTCAGTACAGTGAACTCATTGTCATGTTCAAGAAACCAATTTGAAATGATTCGAGCTTTGTGACATGGTACATTATCCTGCTGGCCAAAAGGGGATGGACATGGTCAGAAACAATGCTCAGGTAGGCCGTGGCATTTAAACGATGCCTAATTGGCACTAAGGGGCCTAAAGTGTGCCAAGAAAACATCCCCCACACCATTACACCACCACCAGCCTGCACAGTGGTAACAAGGCATGATGGATCCATGTACTCATTCTGTTTACGCCAAATTCTGACTATACCATCTGAATGTCTCGATAGAAATCGAGACTCATCAGACCAGGCAACATTCTTCCAGTCTTCAACTGTCCAAATTTGTTGAGCTCTTGCAAATTATAGCCTCTTTTTCCTATTTGTAGTGGAGGTGAGTGGTACCCGGTGGGGTCTTCTGCTGTTGTAGCCCATCCGCCTCAAGGTTGTGCGTGTTGTGGCTTCACAAATGCTTTGATGCATACCTCTGTTGTAACAAGTGGTTATTTCAGTCAAAATTTTTCTATCAGCTTAAAGCAGTCGGCCCATTCTCCTCTGACCTCTAGCATCAATAAGGCATTTTCGCCCACAGGACTGCCGCATACTGGATGTTTTTCCCTTTTCACACCTTTCTTTGTAAACCCTAGAAATGGTTTTGCGTAAAAATCCCAGTAACTGAGCAGATTGTGAAATACTCAGACCGGCCCGTCTGGCACCAACAACAATGCCACGCTCAAAATTGCTTAAATCACCTTTCTGTCCCATTCTAACATTCAGTTTGGAGTTCAGGAGATTGTCTGGACCAGGACCACGCCCCTAAATGCATTGAAGCAACTGCCATGTGATTGGTTGAGTAGATAATTGCATTAATGAGAAATTGACTGGGTGTTCCTAATAATCCTTTAGGTGAGTGTATATCAATTATTGTTTACATGTACAGACCGTTTATGGGTTTATACTCTTCTGTCACTTTTATTGTTTTAAGTTTTTTCTTTTCATTCTTTATTGCTTTGCTCTTTTACTATCATGGCTGCATTGATGAGCCATGGAATAATATTTTCACTGTACATGCAATTACTTCTGCATCCTCTATACAAATAAAAACTTAACTTGAGATGTTACATTAATCCCAATTTTCACACAACCTTTGGGACAGACTGGTCGTCCTTTTAAACTTTACTTTACTTTATTTTACCAGGCAAGTAGATTGAGAACATATTCTCATTTTCAGCAACAGCCAGGGGAGTAGTGGGGGGGTGAATGATCCAATTGAAAGCTGGGGGTGGTTAGGTTGCCATGACGGTATGACGGCCATAGGGTTATCATCCCTACTCTTACAGTAAGCGCCATGGGATCTTAAGTGACCACAGAGCATTGGAAATTATGTTCTTGACCAGAGAGAAGAGCACCCCCTTCTGGCCATCCAACAACACTACTAGTCACATTGGTTTCTCATTCAAGCACAGAACAGGCCCAACCCTGCTTAGCTGCAGAAACAGACCAGCTGTGGGGTCTCGCTCGCTTCACCAACTCCACAGCAAGTGATTGATGGCCAAAGATGGATCCCATGCTTCATCCCCGCACGTGACGCCAAGCTGGTCTGATTCTTAACATGGAAGCTTCTAGTTGATAATGGGGGAGAAATAATTGGCGTGTGTTGTAGAAAGGCCAAAGCCATGTGGCCAGGCATGGTGGCCTAGTGGTTAGCACTGTGGGCTCACAGCAAGAAGGTTCTGGGTTCGAACCCTGGTCATCCCAGGCCTTTATGTGTGGAGTTTGTATGTTTTCCCCATGTCTGCATAGGTTTCCTCTGGGTGCTCCGGTTTCCCCCACCGTTAAAAACATGCAGGTTAGGTTTGGGACTACAGATGGAAATTAGAATCTATGCTATCATCTGGCTCATTTACAGTCTGTACAGAAGTGTAAGATTGTTGATTAATGTGCACTGTCCCAAGTAAATAAATAAACAATATCCATGCCCCACGTGTACAGCAGAACGTGGCCAGAAATTGCCTGTTCGCTGCCTGTGGTGGACTTGTTGATGTTGGACAGGGTTAGACTAGAGGTGGGTAAGAGTAATTTTCTGGGTTTGGCTGGGTTCACAAATTTTGGGAAGTTCCTGATTAAGACCAAAATGAAAAAGTAAAGGAAGTTCATAACTTACAGTGATCTATAAAATGAAAATAAAGAGTAAAAAATGACTAGTTATGGTCATTGGTTAGTAATGAACTCCCCTTACTAGGTAAGTTAGGTTGTAACTGCGAACATCCCAAAATGGGTGAACCCAGGAGAGTACTCTTACTCTTACTTTTACCCACCTCTGGACAGGGTTGTCTTGTCTCACCACTCAATCAACTCCTGCTAATTCAGGCACTCATAGTTCAGTCGTAGTTTTGGCCAGGGAACGTGTTCCTGCTTGAGCGAGCATTGAAGTGAGAATCAGAAAAGCTTGATTTGATGTCCATCGAATGGTTCTGAGTTAGCTACACCGGCTATAAAATGATTGCCATAATTTCATAGGGCACGAAAAAACTCTGAAATGGTAACCCTTACAGCTACTTCAATTTATTAAACACACAGAAAATTTGTTCACGGGACCTGGTTTCACAGCAATTGCAAGTTGTTTTAGAACACAGTTTCCCTCCAATACTGTCAACAGCTGTGTATTTCATCCTGCTCAACAACCTTAGATGGGGAACAGCCTTGCTGACAAAGAAGCAACATGCCTCAAGAGAACCGCTTCAAAATAGGAGCCTGTGGGCAGACATTTTGCAAAGGAATAAATATTTATTGTTACAGGACTCCAATCAGCACAGTTAATAAAACACTATATTTCCACATAATCGTTATGGCCGTGAAATCATGAACATAATAAACACAAACCAGAAATCTCAAAGTTAATGGTGGAAAAAAAGCAGAAACGTCGATTTCTGGCTCAGACCTACTTTTGCAACCATAGGCCAGCCTAATACCTGGCCTATTCATTCAGTGGGCCAGGTTGCAGATCTGTGTGTACTGTATATGTCTAGATGTCCTTATGAACTAGCAATACACGTGTAATCATGCAGTTTATTGGTGTGACAGTGTTTACTTCTGTTGTGTGAAGGGACATCTGCCCAGTAACCTTTTCTGTATTCCCTGTGTGATCGTGTATGATGAGTCTTGAATTATGGATGGGTGGTCTACAGGGAGGCGGAGTCACGGTCTGCAGGGTTATATTGCAGATTGACAGCCAGTGCTAAACCTATCAGGCAGTGAGTTAGTGTTCCATGACGATATTCTCCAGTAGCGATGGCCACCAGCTCTCTTTTGTGTTCTACTCGACAGAATTGTATCCTGTTGGAGTGTCCATCGGGATATGTAAACATTTTCCAGCTTTTTATTATTATATCATGTGTGTGAATATGTACTGTAGGTCAGTGTTTTTCAATGCTCTCCTCAGGGAACACCAGCCGTTCCATGGATTTTATCTATTTCGGAGCTAGCACACCTGACTGAACTCATCTGCTAATTATCAGGCCCTTGATTAGTGAATACAGTGATCTAGTTCAGTGGCTAGAATTAAACTGTGGAATGTCTGGTGTGCCCCGAGGAGATGGTTGAAAATACTGCTTTAGGTATCTGTGTATGCAACCTATCGTTCTAACCAATCACATTCTTCTCCATATTGTAGCTTAGCATAAATTCATCAGAAGAATTGGCATTGGCAATCCACTTGTAGCTATTTTGGTGCGCAACATGTGACTCAAATCTGTCCTCTGAAGTGTCCACTGTAACGGCATCATGACCTCATCTTCAGAGCTCCAGAGCTCCAGATCCTACAGCCCATCTGTCAATACTCCTGTAATATCATTTCCGGCCTTTAAATCATTTGTACGTCTTCCTGACCCAGGAACAGTGCTTCTGTGTGGCAGAGATGCTTGGTGACCCTGGATGACATGTGGGCTGTATAGAGTGTCTTGGGTTAGACTGCAGTGGCTTGAGCTAAGAATCCCCTAATATGATGATTAACCAACGTACACATGCCTGACACTAAATGCAGCCCAATTCACCTCTGTCCCTCAAAGCCAGTTCCACTCCATCTTTTCACTGCAGCCCATCTAATCTGGGATTTATTTAGACCTGGGACACCAGCTGGGGGCAATTAATGCTGAGTTAGAACAGAAAACCAGAATATGGTATATTTGCAGTGCTGCAGTAAGGGGGCGTTACTGCATGTGGGTGTTCCTGCATATCACGCAACACCCATTAAAGTCTACCATTGGTCAGTTTGTATAAGCAATGTTAGCGTTTTGGTGAAATTCACAACCTATCCGTGATATAACATGTCTTATTAAACACATTAACTGTAACTAAATATAGAAATACTATGGTTAGGGTTAGGTTGAATTTCTGTAGCTATAGAACAATAGTGAGTTACCATGGGTGTTACGTGATATGCAGAAACCCCCATATGCAGTAACGCCCCCTTATTGCAGCACTGCAATTATACCCTTCTTGAAAATCAGCAGGCCCCAGCACTCAGAGTTAAATACCCCTCGGAGTTAAATACCCCTCGGAGTTAAATACCCCTCGGAGTTAAATACCCCTCGGAGTTAAATACCCCTCCTGCACTAAAGCTTATACTTTATCTGTTAAGTTCAACACAAACGTAAAAGTTATTTTATTGCCACCCCTGGAAATGTAGTTCATTTCTCTAATATTGCTGCAAACTAAATTAACTTAGATATGTATTTGATACATTATGCTTTTAGAGTTCAGCCTACTGACTTGTTTGTGATTCCTCTTGTGTATCTGGGCCCTGGTGCTGAATCCACTTGTTGTGGCTTTAAATCACTGCGTCGGAGTTGTCCGTTTCGCTCCCTGAAAACTTGAAACATCTGTGGCATTGTGTTGTGTGATGAAACTGCACATTTTAGAGTGGCCTTTTGTAGCCAGCCAAAGGAACACCTGTGCAAAAATCATGCTGTCTAATCAGCATCTTGATATGCCACACCTGTGAGGTGGATGGATTATCGCTGCAAAGGAGAAGTGCTCACTAACACAGATATAGACAGATATGTGAACAATATTTGAGAGAAATAGGCCTTTTGTGTAGAAAAAGTCTTAGATCTTTGAGTTCAGCTCATGATAAATGGGGTAAAAAACAAAAGTGTTGTGTTTAAACTTTTATTCAGTGTATTTGATACATGCTTTTAGAGTTACATTTCATATTTTTAAAAAAACAATAAAAATCTGTTGAATTAACAGAGCGGTTGAATAGTCTTTTAGTTTATGTAATCGGTTTTGTAGGTAAAAAAGCATTATAAACAAACTGTTGACAGGCAATAATAAATCATTCCTTTGTCTGTTTTCCCTTGGATCCCTTTTAACATATTTTGAAATTATGGATTTCTGTTTGTATAATGTAGTGTATTTTTTTATGTAATGTCAATATGTTTACATTGCTTGCTATCTTATTAAATTGGGCAATTGATCCAATATATGATGAATAGCTTGAGTTGCAGCCAAGTCTCCTAACAAAGAAAATAGACAGGAAGGCTCCATGTTCAGGGTTTTCCCACACTTGGATGTGAACCATTTAGCCACTCTTTAGCCATGTTCAGTTATAATTAAGGATTTTCTTTCAGTTTGAAAGGTCTGATGCATTAACAACAAAGATATGATTTAGCCAGCAGCATATCTCCCTGAAACCTACTGCTGGTTGGCTTTTAAAGCTAAGCAGGGTCAGGCCTGGTCGGTCCCTGGGACCTATACTACGAGGTAAGTTCAACATGCCCTGGATTTCTTTTCATTACCTGGCTTCACTGAACCTAACAATTGTGATCTAGATAAGAGATGTCAAGACGGTGGTTATCAATTCGTTAAATCAACCCAGGAGTTCCCAATCTAGTGACGAGCGCATTCACATAAAAGGGTGGTTTGTGCACCATAGGACCAATCGCAGACACTGACAAATCTATGACAGCCGCGTATTTCGCTCAACTGTAGTAAATGATAATTTTAGAGAAATATGAAGAGTATAAAAATATAATCCAGACATAAAGCAGGAAGGAAAGGTCGGAAAAAATTGCCACCCGTGTATTTATAAATGCCTCAGGCTCATCGATATCACTGACTATAATTACAAATGTGTATTCCATTAAACCAAAGTGTTGCTTCATGCAGATTGTGTATAACAATTTTATTTTTTGTATTCTTTCATGTGCAACCCTGACAGTGTTAAATGGTCATGGGAGTAAATAAAAAATGTACAGGGTGTGTAAATAAATCAATGTCAAAATACTTGGATGTTCAACAGGTTCTGTAGGAGTAAATACTAAATGTATGTACTGTCTCTACAGTGAAAGGGGATACATTGGTGTTGGTCCGTGTCAAACAGACCATACATTCAAATACCTGTCACAAACCCAACACTATGCATAAAGTCTGTGGAACTGTGAGTGCACAACTACGGCTCAAGAAGCTGACAAAGACACGTCACTCCCTCCACTGAGAATCAATATATTCCAAAAAGCCAATGGTGACTCCCAGAATAGTGACCCATTTTTCAATCTAGAATTGATTGGTCAGTAGGCGGTGCTTTTGTTCAGGTTAATCGCTTATCTCGACTATAACCTGCCTCGGAGCAGGTTAGGTTTGTAGCATAAGTTACCATGGCGATGTAACCCGGTAACAGGTGACCCAACGTCGTGATACTGAAAACCAAGGGTTAAACCTGAAATGACCTGCTAACCCCAAATCTTGCTTCATAGTATAGGCCCCTGGATGGGAGACCAGATGCTAGTGGAAGTGGCGTTGGAGGGCCAGTAGGGGGCACTCTTCCCTCTGGTCTAAATATCATTCCCAATGCCCCAGAGCAGTGATGGGAACATCTGCCTGACTCTGTGGTCACTAAAGATCCGATAGCACTTATCGCTAGAGTACAAGTGTTAACCCCGGTGTCCTGGACACATTTTTGAGATTGAGCGCCTCATACCATAATGGCAATTTAATCAGCCCTGTCGAGATTAACCAGCCCTGTTGAGATTCAGCCAAACCTATGTCCATGAACGAACATACACAGTATTTCACACAGAAAAAGAAAACAGTAGAGCTAAATGGGCCCACCATCTGCACATCAAAAGGCTTCTGGCTGCCACTCCAGCCACCACCACCTGAGCAGATCTGAGAGGCGTGATGGAGGGGAAATGCAATGAGGGCCTAAACTTTATGCGTGTGTCCATAGCAACATACCATGGACCGTACTGGGCTTGAGGAGGAGGGCTGATATGAGACAGATGCAGCCTTAAAAGGTCCAGAGTCTGCTAGGTATACGTGACCATGGAGGCACCCTTATAAATCCTGTGTGTTCTGTTTTTAATTAAATCCCTGACCCATAAAAGAAATACATACACTTGTTATGGGGAATTAACTTGAACGTCCTCTCACTTTTAACTGCTGTTATCTCAGCAGATTTTATGTGAAGATATTTGTATGAACTTAAAAAGATTGAACAACTAAACTGAACATGTTCCACAGACATGTGACCAACAGAAATGGAATAAAGGCACGTTCACACAGATGAGCAGGGATATGGGACTCTTTCTTTTGGTGTTTTTCAGAGTCAGTAGAAAGGTCTCTAATGTCCTCAGTTTTCATAACTTTGACCTTCATTGCATACCATCTGTATGCTGTTGTTATCTTAACGACCGTTCCACAGCTGCATTTATATAAATATTAACCCATTTAATCCCAAACTGTTCTTAAACATGATTATACTGTTTTTTTTTTTTTTTTTAAATCTGTAAAACCTTTAGAGCGTAATCAGTATTGCTTTTTTAGCGTTTTACTTTTGTGACAGGTGGGATTAAATAGGTTAAAGATCAACTTCTTCTAGACTGTCAAGTATTAACACTACTCAAGTGTATATTTATACAAATAATTATTCATATTTCAGTTTTACATAATCTTTCTGTTGAGTAATATTAATTGATTGTGTTTAAATTATTTAAACGGTGTGTAGTGTTTTCGTTAATTTGCAATGTACCAGATTGGACATGAATTATTTAGCACAGTTCAATACCCCTGCAATAACTCGATATGAATTTACAATCCTTAACCATCCTTATAGTCTTTTTTCTGTTCATTTTTAACTTTGTTTTTCAATTACCTTGTGTCTTTTATTATTTTGTCAAGTTCATTAACTTATTTTATGTTTTGTAATTAGTCAATATATTTTGAGTTTTCAAAAAATTCAATAAACACCTCAAGAGGTCAGCGTTGTTAAAGATATGCTGATATACATTAATCAGAGAGAATATCATAAAATATGTAAGTTTAAGTTAAAGCCAAATAACAAAGGACCTAACCTGTTGCAGTTCCATCTCTGACTCTATCAAAGAGATATAGATTTTTTAGCTTTTACTAATTGGATTGACTCATCCGTCCCTTTGGGTAAATGGATCTCCAATCTTTGGTGACCATGGTTTTTGCCTTGCTTTTTGGACACAAAAAACTAATGAATAAAAGAGCTACATGGAATTAGGATAGACATTTACCCATTTCATGTTTCCTTATTCAATTCCTTATACAATTATAGTCACGTCTGCTTGTGAGCGAACACAGCCAAATTACAGTGACAAACGCAGCCTGGTCTGGCAGACATATTCACTCATGTTTAAACCCAAGCTGTGGTGTTGGGATAGAGTACAGGGCTGTACTGTAGCTTGTTTTCATTTGATTCTGGTTCAAGACAAACATACTCTTTAGTATTCCTCAAGTTACATAATCCTTAAGCAGAAAAGACGACACTTTAACCAACGTACAACATGTAGTATTTAGTGCATAACAGCGCTTTATTCCGTAATTATAATGTTCATACTTCCAGTTAATGGTTTTGAGAGATTGAATGTAGATTTCAGCATTAATTTCCAATGTACATTACAAATGTGTAGATAAATTTACACTTTTATAGTTGCAAACAATATTTGGTTAAGTTCAATAATTTTTTCTAAGTATTTTTATCACAAATAAATTACACCTCCCCTCGACATAACAATCTTACCTTAAAATCCCCTCTGCAAATACTTACTGTATATTGTAATTTAAAAATGTACATTACAGCTAAAGACATGCCCTAAAACACACATTCTATATAAATTGTGTCGTTACATTACAATGTGATTTAATAACAACAGGATTTTTTTTGGCTTTAAATCAGTTAATTAATCATGTTATACTCAAACCAATTTATATGGAATATATTTGCTACTGCTCTGTAATGCCAGTGTGAAAAAACAAAGTTAGGTATTTTTTAAACAACACACCTCTGATTGTTTCTATTTTAGGGCAACATTACTCATCCATACCTTTCTTGCCAGACCCGTCCCTGGTCTTGGCTCTGAGTTTATTCAGTTGAGACTCAGCTATATCTGCTCGCTCTTCGGCCTCCTCCAGCTCGTGCTGCAGCTTGCGGAACTTGGCCATGTTAGCATTAGCCTGTTCTTCTGATTCCTCTGAGGCCCGCTTGTAGGCCTTCACCTTCAGTTGCAGCTTGTCTACCAGGTCCTGAATGCGAGCCAAGTTCTTGCGGTCCTCCTCTGTCTGGTAGGTGAGTTCCTTGATGCGCCGCTCATACTTGCGTACTCCTTTGATGGACTCTGTGCCACGCTTCTGTTCAGCCTCCAACTCACTCTCCAGTTCTTTGATGCGTCCCTCAAGCTTCTGAAGCTGCTTCTTTCCACCCTTCATTGCAATTTGTTCTGCCTCATCCAGTCGATGTTGCAGGTCCTTGATAGTCTGCTCCATGTTCTTTTTCATACGTTCCAGGTGGGCACTGGTGTCCTGCTCCTTCTTTAGCTCCTCTGCCATCATGGCTGCATCAGTGATGGCCTTCTTTGCCTTCTCTTCAGCATTGCGGTTCTCCTGTAACGCTTCTTCCACTTCGGTCTGTAGTTGGAGAAGATCAGCCTCTTGTTTCTTCTTCTGGTTGATGAGGCTAGTGTTTTGAGTGTGCAGGAGTTGCATGCGCTCTGTAGCTTCAGACAGCTCCTGTTCAGCCAGCTTGCGAACACGTTCAGTCTGCTCTAAAACAGCCCGAAGTTCCTCCAACTCTGCTTGAAACAGATTGTTCCTACGCTCCAAAAGAGCAATGTTCTCCTTCAGGTCTTCATTTCCATGAGTAGTATCATCCAGTTGCATCTGGGTATCCTTAAGGTATGACTGTGTGATCTTGAGCTGCTTTTGTGCATCAGCTGCCTGTCTGTTGGCTTGGGTAAGTTGGATCTCCATCTCATTGAGGTCACCCTCCATCTTCTTCTTGATTCTCAGGGCCTCGTTTCGGCTTCGGGTCTCAGACTCAAGTGAGCTCTGCAGGGACTCGATCATGCGCTGGTAGTTTCTTTTGGCCTGTTCCATTTCTTCATCCTTCTCGGCAAGCTTACGCTCAATATCTGCCTTCATTTGGTTGAACTCCAGTTGTGCCCGAAGGATCTTGCTCTCTTCGTGCTCCAGAGAACCTTCTGCCTCCTCAAGAGCTGACTGGAGTTCTGCTTTCTCTTGCTCCAATTGCTTCCGAAGCTTTTCCAACTCATGGGTGCTTTTCCCACCCTCACCAAGTTGATCAGTAAGGTCAGAGATTTCCTCCTGCAAGTTCTTGTTCTCCCTTTTGATAGTCTCCATGTGATCCAATGACTCCTCGTAGGCATTTTTCAATTTGAAGAGCTCAGTGCTGAGGGAACGAGCCTCCTTCTGGGAACCTTCAAGCTCACACTGTGACTCCTCAAACTTCTGCTTCCATTCAGCAATGACTTTGTCAAAGGTTCTCTGCTTCTTGTCCAGAGCTGCAGATGCTGTATTGGATCTTTCAATATCCAACATCAGGTCCTCTATTTCATTTTGAAGGCGACTCTTAGTCTTCTCAAGTGAGGAGCACTTTGCATTTACAGCCTCCACTGCTTCTTCTGCTTCTTGCAGCCTTTGGACCAACTTCTTCTTAGCCTCCTCCAGCTCTTCAGTTTTCTGAATTCCATCAGTTTCATACCGGGCCCTCCACGTGGATACCTCAGTGTTGGCCTTGGATAGTGCCCTCTGCAACTCAGACCTGGCCTCCTGCTCCTCCTCAAACTGCTCTCTGAGCAGGTCACAGTCATGACGGGCAGACTGCAAGGCATGGGCCAGTGAGTTCTTTGCCTTGACCTCTTCCTCAAGCTGCCTGCGGATGTCCTCCACTTGCTGGGTGTAGGAGATTTTGCCCCGTGTGAGTTGTGAAATCAGGGACTCTTTCTCCTCCAACTGACGTCCCAGCTCTCCATTTTCAGTGAGAAGCTTGGCTCTCTGTGAGGAGAAGTCTGTAAGGGACCTCTGCACCTCTTCGTATTTTGTCTTGTACTCATTCATATTGTCTTCCAATGAGCGACACATTCTCTCCATGTTAGATTTGACCTTCACTACACCCTCCATATTTGAGGAGAGGTCATCCAGCTCTAGCTTCAACTCACTCTTCTCTTTCTCTAGCTTCTGCTTGACACGTTGGAGGTTGTCGAGTTGTTCACTTAGTTCAGCCACACTGTCCGCATGCTTCTTCCTCAAGGAAGCAGCAGTGGCCTCATGTTGAAGCGTAGATTCTTCCAGGTCCCTACGAAGCTTCATGAATTCATTCTCCCTTTTCTTGTTGAGCTCAACTTGGGCAGATGTGGCCCCTCCTGCTTCCTCCAGACGCTCACTTATGTCCTCTAGTTCACGGGAAAGATCTGAGCGCTGCTTCTCAACTTTTGCTCGAGCTGCTCGCTCAGCTTCCAGTTCTTCTTCAAGCTCTTCAATTCGTGCCTGGTTTTCTTTTAGTTTCTTCTGGAGCTGAACACCAGCCACCTGCTCATCTTCAATTCTTCCAGTCAGGCTGCTTATCTCAAAGTCTTTCTTTTTTAATTTTTCTTCTAGCTGCTGTTTGTCATTCTCTAAGTCCATCATGTTCTCTTGGTTCAGTTTCAAGTCTCCCTCAAGCTTTCTCTTAGAGCGCTCAAGCTCCATCCTGACTTTCTTTTCATGTTCCAGGGACCCCTCAAGGTCATCCACCTGTTGTTCCAGCTTAGCTTTAGCTTTGGTCAAGGTGTTGACTTTGTCCTCCTCACTCTGAAGATCATCAAGTGTCTGCTGATGAGCCTCCTGCAGTGCTTTCTTCTCTCTGGTGAGCTTCATTATGTTTTCATCCTGGGAGGCCATCTCCTCTGTGAGGTTTTTCACCTTGTTCTCTATGGCATGTTTTTCTTTCTCAACCTTGGATAATGTCATCTCAAGGTCATCTATGTCTTTCTTCAACTCAGAACATTCATCCTCCAGCTTCCGTTTCTTCGCAGTGAGGTCAGCATTCATCTCTTCTTCATCTTCGAGTCGTTCAGTTTGCTCTTTCAACTTTGCTTCCATTTGGATCTTAGTTTTGATGAGCTGCTCACAGCGCTCTTCAGCATCATTAAGTGTGTCCTGTTCAGCCTGGCATTGCAGAAGAAGGTCATTCTTCTCTTGGAGAACACTAACCACTTTCTCTTCAAGCTCCTTCCGTCTTGCTTCAGATTTATCAAAGGCTTCCTTTACCTTACTGAACTCCTCCTTTATGTTTGCCATCTCCTTGTCAGACTCTGCACTCTTCAGCAGTGGTTTGATTTTAAAGAACAGCTTCATCCAGGGCCAGTTCTTAACCGCTAAGAAGGATCGGAGGTTCCACTGGATGACCATTAGAGCATCCCTACGCTCCACCAGCTTCTGGTATTCTGCCCTCATGAGAATGGCTCTTGCGTTGGCCTGGATCATGGTAATAATACGTGAGAGTTGCTCATCTCTCATCTCCTCCAGGGTACCCAACAAACCTGCTTTGAAAAAGACCTTGGTGCTGCCAAATCTGTACTGAGTGTGGTCAATGTCTAATGATCCTAGTAGCTTTTCAGTGGCTTTTTTTGAGTCTATAAACTGGCCTTCGGGAATGACTGATGCATTCAGGATCCTATATCTCTGTTTGAAATCACCATAGAGGACTCTGTTTGGGAAGCCTTTTCTGCAGATTCGAATTCCTTCCAGCACACCGTTACAGCGAAGCTGGTGCATCACAAGGCAGTTGTCCATGATCCCTGGTGTTTTGCTCTCATTTGGAATCAAGCAGCGGACAAAATGGGGATGGGTGGTCTTGAGGGTGGACATCAGCTTGTTTAGGTTTTCCCTGTGAAGTGCAGATACAGTCTGGAATGCCGAACCTTTCTTCTTGGCTCCTTTCCCCACACCTTTATCACCTCCTTCAGTTGCTACGACAGCAAAAAGATGACTCAGAAGCTTTAGGGAGGACTTTGCGTATAGAGCACAAACTGTTTCATTCAACGGATCTTTGTTCTTCACCAGCCAGCCAGTAATGTTGTAGTCAACAATGCCAGCATAGTGGACCAAGGCAAAGTGGGCCTCTGCTTTGCCCTTGCCTGGAATTGGCTTCTGAAACATTTTACTCTTGCCTAAATGGTTGTCATAGAGCTTGGCCTTGAAGGTCTGGTCACTGGCCTTGGGGAACATGCACTCTTCCTCTAGAATTGACATAATCCCCAGTGGCTTTTCAATAAGGTCAATACAAGCTTGCAAGTCCATCCCAAAGTCAATGAACTCCCATTCAATGCCCTCCTTTTTGTACTCTTCTTGCTCAAGTACAAACATATGATGATTGAAAAACTGTTGCAGTCTCTCATTGGTGAAGTTGATGCACAGTTGTTCAAAGGTGTTGAAGTCAAAGATCTCAAACCCAGCTATGTCCAGTACTCCTATGAAATGCTGGCGTGCTTGTTTTGTGTCAAGGGAATGGTTGATTCTCACAACCATCCAGTTGAACATCTTTTCATACACTGACTTAGCCAATGCACCAATTGAGTAGTAGACCTGATCTACACCCTGACCTTTAGTGACATATTCATTGCCAACCTTGACTCTGGGGTGACAGAGTCCTTTGATCAGATCTGCAGAGTTGATCCCCATTAGGTATGCTGACTTGTCGGCTGCTTCTGTACCGTCAGACTCTGCCTGCTCCTCACGCTGTTTCTGTTTGAACCTCATGTTGCCGTAGTGCATGATAGCACCTGTCAACTTGTAAACTCCCTGTTTCTCCTCTGGGGTGAAGCCGAGGACATCGAAGGCACTGTCCGTGGCCAACAGTTCTTCGGAATCATTGATGGATGCTACAGTTACCTCTCCTTGGGAGATGTAGGAGTAGTCATATGGATTGTTGGTGATTAAGAGCATGTCCAACAGCTCCGGCTTTTGATTGGACAATATCTGGAAGAAAATGTGGTAGTTCCTCTCAGCTTTGAGCTGAAAGGTGATACGGGACTTCTCAAGAAGGTAAGTCTCAATGTCGGCAGAGGACAGTTTCCCGCTGGTTCCAAAGTGAATGCGGATGAATTTACCAAAACGCGAAGAGTTGTCATTCCTTATTGTTTTGGCATTACCAAAAGCCTCCAGTGCTGGGTTAGCCTGGATTATTTGATCTTCCAGGGTCCCCTTGCTTGGATCCCTTTTAACGCCACTGACTGCTGCAATGCTGGCAAAGTACTGGATGACTCTCTTGGTGTTCACAGTCTTCCCAGCACCGGATTCTCCAGTGATGAGAACAGACTGGTTCTCCCGATCAGTAAGCATATACTGGTAGGCATTATCTGATATGGAGAAGATGTGAGGGGGGGCTTCAGTCCTCTTCTTCCCCCTGTAGGCAGACACAACCTCTGAGTCATAGACTGGAAGCCACTTGTATGGGTTCACTGTCACACAGAACAGTCCTGAGTAGGTGTAGATCATCCAGGCTGCGTAACGCTCTTTGAGGTTAAACAGCACAGCTGGCTCATGGAGGAAGGTGAACATGGCCATGTCTTCGATTTTGTCATATTTTGGAGGGTTCTGGGGGTGGACGTCTGCCTCCTTGACCGTCACTATGGTCTGGTCCTCCCTCTTCACTGTCACCTTTCCATTTTCTTTACTTTGGATCTGCCCCTTCACAAATTCCACTTTGTCATCGACAACAAAGCACTGTGTCTTGATGTCGAAGGGCCTAGTCTGGGCTTCCAGACGCTCCCTGTCCGACTTCCTCAGAAATGGAGCAGCCTTCCCAAACTCGGCCATGAGAGCATCACACATTGTGGTTGGTGGTGGACACAGAACAAAGATCTACTGCCCGGAGACTCTTGACTGTAAGTGCGTGCTCATCTGTGCTGTCTGGTCTTTATGAAGAGGTTGTGAATGCCAAATTAGGATGTAGTCAGTGATATGCAAAGAAGTGAACCCAATTTTATCCTGCGACTGTGCATTGGTGGCACATTCAAGACCTTTAGCTGTTAGGATCCATTTTAGGGAAAGTGAAATTTCTCTGCTATCTCCAACCTTTAACCCTCCTCGAAAGACATTCCACACACCTCAGCCAACGGAAATAGACATACTCTCAAGGTTTACCATAGTTCTTCCCCATATGCAATTTTTTTTTTAAATGGCTAATGTCTTTTCAAATCCATTATAAAAAGTATTTTGTAACATGTACAGTAAATGAGGAAAACATCAAAATGGGATAGGACATTCAGTATTGCTTTGTTTAACTGAATAGCCGTGACAGCAATTCCACTGTGTAGTTTCCTTCGATAGGGTCAGCTGCATGCCATGGTCTCTATCAAAGACACCTCTCACAAAGCACTACTCTCCTCAACGATACCTTCCAAAAAACACAGCATGAAAAACTCAACTCCTGTCTTTTTATCATGGGTTGTTTCATTGTCACAGGTCCAAGTTGAACAAGTCATATGTGGACTGTTAAAATGTGCTGAGGTTTTTTAGTCACATTCTGTTACATATTACAGTTTGGTAGTATCCTAGCATTTACTGGACAGTTACGTTGTAAAAGAATACTGGCCCATGCTCCCACTATGAAAGTTAGGTGATTTTGCAGTGACTAATTATAGAAACTGAAAACACGTGCCATTCTACAAGGCTTGAAGGGTTTGTTGATAAGGGCTATAATCACAAAGTACTTTACTAGCCTTCCGTGTATCACTCAAGCGCACGTTCTTATCACTCTCGGAACTTCATTCTGATATAAGCTTTACAAAGTGTCATTCACCAGGCTTTTTAAAATATTTCTGTTTGGGCCACTCCATTTATTATCACTAAATGTCTACATACAGCCAACGTTGTTTTAAATTGTTCAAAACGTGCTACTATTCAATTCCACTTTTTGTGATTGTGAAAAATACCATTGTTATAACAAATGTTGTTGTTGTTTAAAATCAAGTTGTTTTTTAACAGCTTTGTTGTGACAGTGAGACAGAATGTAGAACGTCAGTATACTTTCCAGGAATGTTACATTTAAAAGATGGACAGGTAATTTACAAATATATGAAACATAATGACCTTACAGTGCAAGCCTGAAGCTAACAAATCATGATCTGTAACCATACGGTACATTTGATTTCTGTCACCAAACTGTCACAATGAAAATGACTACTGACAGAACTGGGTGACTCAAAAATTCTGATGGTTTGTCGTTACATTTGCCTAGTTGTTACTACATTTACTACTTATTTATGTATGTTTGGCATAATACTATTATCTACATTCACATGTTGTCACTTGTGCCAGTTACAAAATGTGTTGTGTTTCTATTACAGTGCAATATTTGGTTACAAATTCCTTCCCTAACAATGCAAACTGTCATTGTAGATTATTAAGGACCACTACTACTTCCAATAATAATAATTATTATTATTATAAGACAATAGGAAACAACACATGAAAAAAAAGGTATTCATTGCATGGGTCTAGCATCAGTAAAAAGTAAATAGTATACACACAGGAATCTTAGTTTTAGCAGCAGAGAAGCAAGATAATAATAAAATATCTACACAGTGATGTGTGCCAGGTCAGTCTATCGAGACTTTGAGTAGTCTTATGGCTAGAATATCTCCTTCAGTCTATTGGTTTTTTTAAAAACTGGTAACGCTTCTTATGTAGCATTAATGGGAGCTGTTGGTTGACTGTGGTCTTTTACATTATTATTATTTTTTGTCATTTAGCAGATGCTCTTATCATACAGTGAATTTTGGCAGTCATGAATTGAACAGTAACCTTTGGACTACTAGTCTGACTCCCTAACCACTGAGCCATCTTTGATTCCATAGGCCTGATTGGATGGGGGCTTATGTTATGTTGTGGGACAAAAATTATACATATTTATTGACAACAACACATGAGCAGTATTCGTTCACCAATCTTTATTTACAGAAGTACTTTCATAGGTTTTGTCATAAACCAGTACTAACGTGCAAAAGGAAGTCACATCACAGTGTTATCCAAGGGATACCTGTACTGAAATAGTACATTCCCCATACTCAGTATTTTAATACTTTCCACTATACTACTTACATTCATTTCTTTGCAAAATCCCAAATACTTTTTAAGTCATTTATTTTAATAAAACTGTATGTTTGTCCAGCAGTACCTGACTTTTTTTCACCAGTTGTGTCCTCACAGAATATAAGCTAGGCTACTGTTGATGTGAACTTTGGACTTATTTCACCTTTAAATCATTTAGCAGTTGCTTTTAACCCAAGTGATTTCAAGTTGTGAGCGCATACCACTACATTTTTTTCACTGGCCTCACATGACAATAAAACCTACAACCTTAGAGGTGCAAGCAACATGCTCTAAGATACATGGGAGTCCATGTAGTGCATCCCCTGATCAAAGGAGAAATTACTACACATTATCTGCTAGACATGGTCTTGTCATAAATGTCATTTATATAACACATTACCAGACAGACACAATGGTGAAGTCTGTGGTGATTGATGAATTTCAAAGTCAGTCAACCAAATTGGTTACAAGTAGGAATGATATTTAGTAGAGGGTTGATGTCACTGGATTTTTGCAATGTGGCTTTTTCAACTTTCTGCCACAAATAAAAGAAATCCTTACATTCAGGTATCGAATTCCACTCCGTCCTGCCTAGTGAGATTCTCCAACGGATTTGCAAAATATTCCTCCCAGCTATGACCACGTAAACCGTCACATCCCTTGCAGAACATTATATCAAGAGGAGACAGTCCTCAACCAGCTGTGCCTCTTCTCCTACATCCCTAGCGAGGGACAGAATAAAATCTTGCATTAATTAG
This sequence comes from Umbra pygmaea, assembly GCA_016801145.1. Lineage (NCBI taxonomy): Eukaryota > Metazoa > Chordata > Actinopteri > Esociformes > Umbridae > Umbra > Umbra pygmaea. The sequence continues at coordinate 3,536 of JACXGM010001856.1, read as the reverse complement.
TCAGTTGCTTCACTTTGTGTTTGTGTCCATACACACTGCAATATCTGTCCCGCCTTAAACAGCACAAAACGGAAAATTTACCGAATAATCATTGATGAACACAAAAAAGAACAACAAATATTATTGTTGCTGGCAGATTCTATAAAATACAGACTCTGCCCACGAGAGATTGGCGTGCGCACAACGTGACGGCAGGAGCCGTAGAAACCCCCCCAAAACAGGGAGTGATGAAGAGGAGTCAACCTGGATGGCCTATACGATGAGGGGGGATGAATGGCTTAAACTAAAATAAATGGAGAATGAAATGTCAGAAAACACCTCTAGGAGATGGAGGCAAATCACAGAAAAACAACAAGGGTATAAAAATAAATAAAAGGCTGCAAAAGAGTCATACCAGTTCGGCCGTTTGGACCGGAAATCTGCAAATGCTTCATTTGTCCGTTTTCACACAATCCGACGTAGAGGTGAGAGGTGTTTTTTATTAAAAGGAAGGCTTTTCTAACGGCCATTAAATATCCATCCATCTGCACACAGATGGGCCCAGAAAACCCTTTGCTCTAGTGGGGGACTCTTCTCAGCAGGTCATCTTTCCACGGCCACTCCAAGGTTAGACATCACGGAAACAGCTCGGTCCACCACGGGCCCGCGTTGGCGTTGGTCAGCAGCGAGACATGCGTTTGCGGTACTTTTCCACCAGGGGCACCAGGCACTGAGGTGAGCCACACTGCAGGAGGAAGGGGTGCTCGAGCAGGTCACTAGCGCAGGCCCGTTCCTGGGGATTCCGTGTTAGCATACGACCCAGAAAGTCTTTCAGGACAGGAGATATCTACAGAAAGAAAGAGGGCATGATTAGTCTGTCAGCTGTGACTCAATATGTCTTTGTATACCTGAGTGACTCGAGACATTTGAGACTGATCAAGGAAAAGGATCCTCTGTCGTCTGCATCCTGTTTGTTTACATTGCTTTGGTGTCATGATAGATCAAACTAACCTGCAGTGTTTTAGAGCAGCGATACTCATTCCTGCTCCCGCAAGCCACAACTCCCTAAGTTTTACGTCCAACCCCAGTTGCGACTACCCTGAGTTAGCGTTTCATCCTAGTAATGATTGGTGTCACCTGTGCTCAATTTGGTTTGGAACAAACATAATTGCAGCTCGCAGAAGCAGGAATGAGTCTGGCTGGTATTTACTTCATGTATACAGAAGGAAAATAATAATGTCCATTATTTATCCAATGTAGTGTTTCAGGGGACGGATTCTGGGTTGTATTTACTAAATGTATACAGACAAATTATACGTTATGTTATTCAGTTGTTGCATCTGAACTTTTCCACCTAAAAATGTATGTATTGTACTGCATATATTTAATGTATCAGAGGAATGATACTGTGTACCATAACTATCTAATTTATTCAAAACGATACTGTTTATTATTGACATGTGCATCAGAATAATAATGTTGTGTATGCTATTGATCGACATGTACCTATCAGAGAAGGTCTGTGTATTATATTGATCTATGCATCAAAGAAAGTCTACAGTGTATTGATTGCTGCATTTAACCTTCTGTGTGTTCTTTACTGTAGGCGGAGGCTCATCTCTGAGTCGTTTCATAGCGGCCACTGGGGTTTCACTGAAGTACGGGGGTTCACCATCCAGCATCTCCACCACCATGATACCCAGGGACCACACATCCACCTGACGGACACACACACACCCCCACCGGTCTCGTTAATTTGAATACGTCTCAGTAATTTAGCAGACCCTCTTAATCAGAGCGACTTACAGTGAATATAAGGACATCGCCCTGGAGCAACGTAGGGCAAAGTGCATTGCTCAAGGACACAACGCCATTTCAGTCAAGAATCAACCCGGCAACCTTACAATTACAAGTCTGATTCCCTAATACTTCACCAAACCCCCTAACCATAGCTTATGTTACTTTTCCGTCTAAACCTAACCTTAGCACTAACTTCTAATCCTAAACCTAATCTTGAGCCTTATCCTAACCTAAACTTTAAAACTAACCAAATAGCCAATGGAAAATGGGGGACTTTTAAACAGGTTTCATGTTTTCATGTACTTTTGGGACAGGCTGGTAAATCTTGGTCCGGATAATCTGTGGCAAAGAGCTTTGTGCTCCCACTCTCGTAAACATTGTCTGTCTCTAATAACTGTCACACACTAAGGATGGGAAAAAGTTCCTCCATCTTTGCTGCCTCCAGATAAGTAAAGACCTGAGTGGTTAACAGATAGTATTATCTGTCTGATGCAGTGTTAGCAGTCTCTGGTCTTAAGTGGGCATGTTGAAAGTAGAGGTGTAAGTAACAGTGTGTCTGTGCACATATGGATACGTGTGTAAAATTATCCAAATAGACTTGTTTTCAGGGACAAAATCTGTGGTTAAAACTGCTGAATAAGACAATCCTACTGTTAGAATAACTCAGTTTCGGACGGTTGTTTTGTTACCTCAGTTTCGGACGGTTGTTTTGTTACCTCAGTTCCATAGGGTTTCTTTGACACCACTTCTGGAGCCATCCAGTATGGTGTTCCAACCAAGGACTTCCTCTTAGGAATGTCTTTGCTGATCTGAGCACAGAATCCAAAGTCGGACAGCTTAATCTAGGAAAACAATAATATATTGAATATAAAGGCTGTAGATAGATGTAACTCATGGCCAAATTCCAATTTTAAGCAATATCCTCCTAGTTTTAACATTAGCCTTAGCTTCAAATGTATTTAATACTATTCAATACAAATACCAATTTTTTCCGAAATTCAGAGTGCATTTATAGTTTCTGCAGGGTCTATCTGTATAGGCCTTCAGGAGTAGTTTGGCTAGAAAGCAACCTAGTAAAAGATGTTGTTGTTTCCAAGATGGCTGACCGGATATCATTAACAGATGCATTCTGGGATATTAGGAGATATTTTTATGCCTCTAGGTTCTAAAGAAAGTGATTATAGGCACTGTTGAGCTAAAATGGGTCTCCGCTCAATACACTGTTTCTTTCTCTGAGATAATCATAAAAAAATAAATAATAATACATGGTACTTATATAGTGCTTTTCAAGGACCCAATGACCCTTTACCACAGTAGCAGAACAAATAACAATAAAAACAAAAAACACCAACAAGGGGAAGGAGGCAGGGGCTATGGGAAAGCTAGTATAAATAGAAAAGTCTTAAGGTGGTGGAGGAAGATGGTAACATATTCAGAGTCACAGATGGATTGAGGCAGGGAGTTCCAGAGCCTGGGAGCAACACTGGAGAAAGCCCTGTCACCAATGCTCTGTAGCTTGGATCTGGGGATGATGAGGTGGTCTGATGTACCAGAGCGTAGTAATCATGTGGGTTAATATGGATGAAGAAGGTCCAAGAGGAGGGTGAGCGAGGTGGTGGAGAGCTTTATCAGTCATAAGGAGTATTTTGTACTGAATGTGCTGGGAAACATGGAGCCATGAAGGATGTAAGGTGTCTCTGTTGGTACTTATGTGCTGGGAAACATGGAGCCACGAAGGATGTAAGGTGTCTCTGTTG
>JACXGM010001855.1:10096-42481 GCA_016801145.1 Umbra pygmaea | reverse complement strand
CTATATGCTCACCTGTAATGGTGTAATGGTAGTAGTTCTATATGCTCACCTGTAATGGTGTAATGGTAATAGTTCTCTGTGCTCACCTGGTAATGGTGTAATGGTAATAGTTCTCTGTGCTCACCTGGTAATGGTGTAATGGTAATAGTTCTCTGTGCTCACCTGTAATGGTGTATTGATAGTAGTTCTATATGCTCACCTGTAATGGTGTAATGGTAGTAGTTTTATATGCTCACCTGTAATGGTGTAATGGTAGTAGTTCTATATGCTCACCTGTAATGGTAGTAGTTCTATATGCTCACCTGTAATGGTGTAATGGTAATAGTTCTCTGTGCTCACCTGGTAATGGTGTAATGGTAATAGTTCTCTGTGCTCACCTGGTAATGGTGTAATGGTAATAGTTCTCTGTGCTCACCTGTAATGGTGTAAGGGTAGTAGTTCCAGGCCTTCTCAGTAACGTAGAAGATTTTGGGCACCACTGCTCGAGCCCAGCTAGGTAACTTACTACAAGAGAAAGAGAGAAAAATGTGATGAAAGACAGAGAAAAATAAATATATAAATACAGAAAGAGACAAAGAAAAACAGGAGAAGAGCAGAAGGTGAGCTACACCGTGTCTGATTAATTGGCCCCTCCACTTAAAAAGCTTGAAGTGTTAATCTGTAATTTTTCTTTGTTTCTCAAGGTAAGTGGGCATGGATTACACAGCCTGGCCATTGAAGGCAGTTGAAAAAGAAATGTCAAAAAGAAAGAACATGAACTTTAGACAAAAAAGAGCAGCACTTAAGAGTTTGAACTTTAAACTCACAAATTTATTTGGTTTGATTTATTATGAAGGCAAGGCTTTGTTGAAGAAGTTGCTCCTTTACACACACTGGCATTGACAGAAACTCAAAGGCCATTTACAAGAATTCACGGTGTGCAAAAAGCTTGGAAAAACATGCACTGTAGGGGTTTAATAAAAAAAAGTGACAGAGTTGGTGAAGTGATCTAAGTTCCCAACTCCGGAACTTAGAAGAGTAATCCAGCAGTGACTTTAAGTAAGCTTACAATGTGACTTGAAGTGCTGGCTATCACATTGAATCAATATTGCAGCTGTTAATTAGTTAAATGGGGAAAATGACAACATTCTATAGTTTGTCTATATTCCTAAATCGCATCAAGTAATTAATTTACTGTCTCCATCATTCAGCTCTCTCACTCAGCGAGAGAATGGTCGAGCTAGCGCGAGTGCCAACAACTTTGTGAAAAAACAATTATTTGCATGAAACACAAATGTTCTTTAACAAAGAAAAAACCCTAAATCTGAAAGCCCAATTTATTTTTTGGTACATAACATATACATTGTGTATGATGTCAGTTTCAAACATAAAAAAATGCTGTCTAAATTCATACTTCAACAGTTTCTAAACACAAAATAGCATTCAATAAATCACATCCTGCCTATTGGAGAATGTTATTGACAGAGCAAAGTGTGTTCAAGCCACAAGACTACTCAATAGTCGACCTGACCCATATGGAGATCCTATTGTACTGTGATGCTCTGACGCCAACACTAACATCCCTGGTTATACACAACTTATTACTTTTAATACAGTGCATTTCTTACCAGTGTAATATATACCTATTGCTCCAGTAATGTATTATATTAAGCAACTCTTGTTTTATTATTCAACTAGAAAGATTTATTGATATGGAAAGGATTTTTAACCAAGCATTTTACTATAAAACAATTGACATTAGAAATTATTCAGATTTTTACTACTTAGTTTGTCCCTGCACAAAAATAATGGCACTGAGTTTTTTTAAATATATTAAAGCATAAGACAAATAGACAATTGTAGATTAAAAGATTCTGTGATTTCTATTTCTTTTGTTCCTAAATGTAATCTGATAATTTGACTATGGAGATATATAGTTCTGGAAAAAAGTGATTACTACACATTTTTCTTAAATCAACATCAAACCTCTGGAATGTAATCAAAATGAAGATGGATGGTCAAAAGCCAACAATCAAAGCTGAGCTGCTTGATTGTCTGCACCAGGAGTGGCATAATGTCATCAACATCAATGTGAAAGACTTTTGGAGAGCATGCCAAGACTCATGAATGGCAATTATCATTATCACTCTCCTTCCAAACCCACATTAACCATTTCCAATCCAAAATTAAATCTACGATTGGCTTCCTATTCTGTAAAACTACTCTTCCTGCCAAACATGTCCTTGTGAAAATGACCATACTCCCAATACTAGACTTTGGTGATGTCATCAACAAAATTTCCTTAGAAAATAAGACATTGGGTACCACAGCGTCATCCATTTTGTCACCAATGCTCCATATAACACCCATCATTGCAACCTCTATGTTCTAGTGGATGGCTCTCGTTACCCGGTGCTTGACTCACAGTTATCATTTTATATCCAAGACTTTACTACGCAAAACCCCACTTTACATAATCTCCAGAGCATCAACCACTCTCAACCTGGGCTCAAGCAGGTATATCTCTCTGATTGCCAAAAAATCCCTCTTGTTCCAACTTTCCGCTGCTAATGACAGGAGCAAAGTTTAGAAATCCCTGAAACTCAAGTCCACAGTCCCCTCCACTAACTTCCAATTATTATCTTCAGATCTACCTTCTGATCAGTGTACGTGTTGACTCTACCCCCTCTCTCTGCCGGTTTATGCCCTAGTGCTTTCATTAAACCCTTACCACATATTGCATATAGTCAGCAATTAAACTCTTATTGCACTGCTGACTTTGGATAATTAGCAAATTACCCTTTCATTAGCCATGCTCATTATGACACCTATTCTAGTGTTATTTTTTGCACTGCCACTTTACATTACAACTAAATAGTCCCACTGACTTGTGGGGTAGTCTATAGAGGCAAAGGCTAAGGAAGCAAACCCTGAAAAAAAAGACAAAAGACCTCAATGGCGGAACAGACGGGGGATGATGGCTAACTTAAGTGGAGCATCACAACAGCTGTAAAGGCGGATGAAGGCTGCAGCAGCGATGGGTCCCCAGTCATCTTGGACTCCATGCTACTGGATCCTGACCCAGACCTGCCAAAGACCGTGTGTTGACTGTCTGTGAACCAGCCTCCCCGCGTTAAATAACACCACGCAAAGGCGTCCTACACAAAGAGAATCCACCTTGCTACCTCTGGCGAAAAGCAAGTGGCGACAGGGGCAGGGTTGTGTAGTCTGGAATAGGGATGGGCATTTGATAAAATTTTCTTTGTCGATCGTTGGGAGAATTAACGATCAACTATCGATTAATCATTTATATTGTTATATTAAAATTAATTATTTATTTAACTTTTTGGTTACACTTTATTTGGAGAGTCTGACATTCCATGTATATGTGCTCTACAGATAGTTTGTTGATGATATGACTATCAACAAACTATCAACAAACCATCTGTTGATAAGCAACTAATTGTGTATTTTAAGGGTAGGGGTAAGTTTAGAATATGTTTTAGGGGAATGGTTAAGGTTAGGGTTAGGGTTAGTAGATAGTTTGTTAAAATGTCGTTGACAGTATGCAGATAATATGTAGAGCATCTAGAAATGGACTCTCAAAATAAAGTGTTACCAACTTTTTAAATATAAAAAATGCAATGAAAATACAAAAATACAGCGTTTTTTCTCGAGGAGATCTCTATACGAGAACAACTTGTGGCAGTTAAACTGGACGTTCGGTTAGGCTAAACTTAAAGATATGTGCGCTGCAGTGCTCTAAAGCAGCGGAACCTGCCGCTGCGATACGGCGTTCTTAAACAGAGCCCCTCGTTTGTTCCAAAATAATAGATAATAAAAACAATCATGTTAAACAATAACTTAACCAAAAACATAATAATACTCTGACAGGTTTTGTCAAAATATAACTCGAAACTATCCAAGGGACGGAGTCAAGAAAGAGGGTGAGAGAGATTAGCCTACCTAACAAATAATTAGGCTACTTTAATGTACAATATGTAGTTTTTGGCCACTAGGGGTCTCTCAATCAAAACATTGGATGTTATCGGGAAGTAGCGTGGGATCATGGGTTTGTTATCGTCGTCAATGATAACCTTCCAATCTAGTGTATCCCGCAGAAAAAATTTGCACTGACAAAGTAATGTATTGTTAAAAATATTATAACTATTCACGTTATGTTTGGCGGTTCCCTGGAACTTAGAGCAACTAGAGCAGTCAAAGGTTATATGACGCCATTGACAGAAGACAAAATGAAACGTCCCGTGTCTTTGTATTATGTAACAAATTTCTCTGGGTTTGAAAGTTGGTGGAAACATTTAGGATAATGTAAATACACAACTAAAAAATATATATAATATAGGTATAGTGAAAATGAAAAGCCTTGACTCTGGCAAAATGACATAACATGTGTGGCCAAAAGGGCAGCACACTAAGGCTGACATTCAAAGATGGATGAGGGAGCTCAAGAACAAATGGTAGACAGAAAAGTCTCTAGAACTCCAGGGATCTGGGAAAGGGAAGAGCTCCCATCAGAGCTCCGGGATGCCCAAATTATCACCATATTCAAAAAAGGGGACAAGGCTGTGTGGAAACTATAGGGGCATCTCGCTCTTGCAAACAACATTCCAGTTTCCGTCCATCCAGGGGAACAACTACATGATCTTTTCTGCTTGCCAACTATAAGAATAGTGTTGGGAACAAGGACTGCCTCTGTACATGGCCTTTATAGACTTGACAAAGGCCTTTGACTCCGTGGATTATCAGGCACTGTGGAGCATACTATCAAGTTATGGATGTCATGACAAATACATCCGTGTACTGAGGCTACTGCATGATGGCATGTCAGCCACAGTGCTCAGCAACAGTGGCTATGAATCTGAGCTATTTACTGTAGAAACTGGGGGTTAAACAGGGATGTTTCATTTGACCCACCCTATTCGCCATCTTGATTGCAGCCATACTCCACCTCACTGGCCAAGAGTTGCCACAGGGGATCCCAATCCTTTACAGGACAGATGGCAGGTTCTTCAACCTTAACAGGTTCAAAGCCAAGAGCAAAGTCAGGAATACCACCATCAGGGAGCTGCGATACGCTGATAATAACGCCATTGCAGCACACTTCCCTGAAGACCTCCAGGGCATCCTAAATGCCTTTGCTAAGGTATACATAGCCCTGGGGCTGGCCTTAAACATCAGGTTCTGTATCAACCACCACCCAACCAGCCATCACTCCAGCCCATTAAAGTGGATAACACCATTCTGGAAAGCGTGGACCACTTCCCCTACCTTGGAAGCCTTCTCTCTTCCAAAGCCGATATACTGTAGACTGAGGTTAAACATCACCTGAGCTGTGCCAGCAGAGCCTATGCCAAACTCAGGACAAAAGTCCTTGATGACCGAGACCTGAGGGCTCAAACCAAGCTCCTGGATTACAAAGCTGTGTTACTTCCAATCCTGCTGTATGGGGCAAAATCCTGGACCTGGAACTAAAAATCTTAAGGATCAACTGGGAAGACAGACGCAGAAACTCCAGCATTCTGAAGGAAACTAATATGCCCAGCATCACTACCATCATAATGCAGCACCATCTCCGTAGGACTGGCCATGTCATCCGCATGCCCAACAACCGTCTCCCTAAGCAGATCATGTACTCCCAGTTAACTTCAAAGTAAAACTTTAAACTTCAAAAAGTTTATCACGTCCGGTGATGGAGAGGATCTTGCGTTGAACAAGGACTACTGGAGAAAAGCAGTGCAGGAAGGTGCAGCACACCACAAAACAGAACTTTGCTGTGCCGCAGAGGCAAAGCGGCAGCACTGTAAGTACAAACTGAGAAAGGATCCACCACCACACACCACCTCAATTTTCCAATGACCACATTGCAGTAGAATCTGTGGATCACAAATTGGCCTTTACAGCCACCTGAGGATCCAGAAATAAGAAGACCCGACTGAGAGGTCGTCTCGAGTGACAGCCAAAGAAGAAGATATACAGTATCACAAAAGTGAGTAAACCCCTCACATTTTTGTAAATATTTGATCGCAGATGGCCACCGGTGTAGTCACGAGATTACCATAAGGTCTCCAACTGACCTGGGAATGTGTCTTTTCTACCTGAAGTAAAGGGTAGTGTGATGAACTTGAGCAGGGTTTGGAGACAGACTAAGTGCAGGGACCTGCGTATAAGAGAGCCGAGAGGCGAGCCAGTGGTTCTGGGGAGCGGAGCCGGATATCCTTCAGGGCTAAACTATGTTTTGATGCAGAGGCCTGTGTATGAAAAGGGCCTGCTATCGGCAGTTGCCAATCGCAGTCGTTTATGGCTGCCAGCAAAGACAGGTAGAGAGGGTAAAATGCTAATAGGCAGGGAAAGACTGGAGAGGGACAGGTGATTTAGGAGTGTCAAATCCCACTTCCCAGCTTGGGTGTTGGGGCCCTCAACCTGCTACTGAGGACTTCATTGCAGGCAGTGTCACCGATTCACCTGGCTGGCATGACGCCACGAGCCCAGACCCCACGGAGAAGGTCTTGCCGAGCGGGCGGGTGAAGTACATTTTTAATCACAAGCATTTTTTGTTTTGTGTTTTTACATTTCTGTCACAGCCTAGGTTTCGCTTTTAATAATTAAGTGCTGTGAAACATGTACTGTGTTATATTGAAGTGCCTTAAAGTGTGTGGTATTAATCAAAGTCATTTCCAGGGTGCCACTGCCAATTGGGTGTGTTAGCACCATTGCTATGCGGTGTGCCGTGTGAACTATAGTGTAAAGCATGGGTTAATTGGTTGAGCCTTATTCTATTGAAACTGCTATATGCCTGGTCCATTATTGTGGACTTAAACCTCGGCTCCCAACCGTCCATGAATTTGTGCCCAATAAAGTATTCCATAGTTTTCTAAACAGTGTGTGTTGTTCTCTGTCGACTGGACCAGACAAGTAACAAAAGGAGCTGGCAGCGTGTACGTTATCCTGAAGTCCAATAGCCTGAGCACTCAGATTAACCCGAAAAGTAATTACACACCTTTCACAAACTGCCGATGCAATTTTTGTGGGTTCCCCTTTGATTATTAGGCTTGTTAGTGAAGTACTTTCATATTTTCCTTTTTTATTATTAATATTATTTTGCCTATTATTTGATTGCTGATTGCACACAGTAAGTGTATGTACGTGTACATAAACCTCCATTCAAACAAGGCTATTGCCCATCATTATTCAGTTAATTTCATAGTTGCCATTTTAGTTATAGGCAAATAGCCTGTTCTATTATCAAATTGGAAAAAATAACTAACATAATTAATCTACAAGTTCGAAGTATCAAAACAATAGCAAATGAATACTCACTCCTCAAATGATTATCACCATTCAGGTAATTCCATTAGTTATCAGTAAGGAAAATCTACAATCTTTGCTTCAGTTAGGATCTCTAATGTCTTTTTGCAATGAAGTGAAACTTAAAAAACATCATGTTCACTTTCTGCTTCCTGTCTAATACCATAGAGACAGCTAGAGGTTCTCAAATTTAAGATTCACTTTCAGGCCCTGATGAACCCAGTTGAACAAACATCTTTCTTTTCAGCAGAATGTCTTCTTTCAGATGCTGTCAACTGTTCATTTCTAGCATATACAGTTCGGGAGCTATTAATAGAAACTTCCGTGTTGATGCTCTGGAGCATCGATTGACTTTAAAGGGTGAAGCATTGTGATTGGGTGATTTGTCGTTGTTTAACACACAACACTAGGGTGTTCTAAAGTTTTGACCGATAGTGGAAGGGGTATTGAAACATTCCAGCATACAGTTCTCAATCAATATAACAGGTTAAAGGACATTCCATCATAGCATTCTTAATCGACATACATAATTAAAGGGGCAATTTGTAGAATTTTGGGCCAATGAGCAGGGCAGTTTTTTTCTCATTCAGTCACAAGCATACAGAAATAAAAAAGCTATTTAGATAGGACAATGATTATCTACACTATGCAGCGCATATTTGACCATTTTAGCAGGAATTAAAATAAGGACATGATTGAGTTGTCATCTGTTTTCCAATGGGCACACACTGGTCAGTCTTTGATATGAATTATGCATTTGAGGTTGTGCTTTTGTGAAAGATTTCATAGTGTAGGGCAGGGGTTAGCAACTCCGGTCCTGGAGGGCCAAAACACTTCTGACTTTTGGTTTCTCTTTCTAATAAGGCACTGGATTATACCTGGGAAAGCAGGTCATTACAATTAACTACTAGGTAAAATAAAAAATCTAAAGTGCATCGGCCCTCCAGGACCGGAGTTGCCTACCCCTGGTGTAGAGGATCATTACTTCTACTAAATCACTTTATTATATTTTTTTAAATATCAAGAAATACATTCTTTACAGCTTTCATAAGATGAGCACTAAAAGAGAAAGTATTAATAATTAAGATTTGTATCGTGCTTTATTTCATTTATAGAAATCGTTAGGAATGCCAGGAAATTTGAGAAAAAAACATTATCATTAAAAATGTACAGTTGTCTGAGCAATATGAAATAATACCGTTGTCACATTGTTTAGCATGAAATATAACTGATTACCAGTTCTGTTTATTTATACAAACTTTTATTCTAAATTCCCTACATCTAAGCAATCATTCCTAAATAATCTGTTCTGGCCCTTGAGCCAAAATTATTAGTGTGTGTGTTTTGAGTGTGCATGTGCCTGTCATCTTTAATAAAGCTTAAGATATTCACATTTCTTATATTTGTACATTTATAAACATTGACAGTGAATGAGTGGTGACGGCTGAGATAAAACCCCAAAGAAACATTGTGTGATTGTTGACAGGCCGACTATTTACAAGCCTTCATTTTCGACAGAAATGACTGACATCCCGCCTCCGTCTTTCCATCTGCTCAACAACTTGTCTCGTTCTTCTTTTAAACATTCCGTTATTACCGTCCACGCATTGGCTCTCAGTGGCACTTTACACTGCGCCCGTCAAGCCTCGTAGGCGGTGGCAAGGTTTCACCAGCCCACATTTTTCACACCTTGCCCGTTGCTACATTATTTAAAGAGCCTGGCAGAGACACCAGTCAGATGTGCACACGTTTTGCATGTCTGTGTGTGTGCACGTCTGCATCTTAACCCCACTACATTCCATTAGAAAATCAATAATCTGACTTAATGCCTTGTGAAAACTGTTTAAAGAACGAATTCCTGATCAATGTTATAGTTGAGATGATTACAATAATTTGAGGTAGAACTAAAACAATAATGCAGCCAATCAAAACCAGAATTGATTTCAGGAGGCTGTGACAGCTACTTAGCAGCTTCAGTTTCCTGTTTGCTTTGGAATATCAAAGCCAGTGTCTTTCCATGAAATATTTGTTCTATCGTGTTTTGTTGTGGGGCACCTAACGGTATCAAACTAAATGCCTTTCATTATCTTTTGAATCTTACTCTCAGTTATTTTCTGCAGAGAAAGGCCCTAGCTTCCACCGGAGGTTATGGAAAGTTAGGGAAAGTTGGCCATATCCTATCCCTCCACTGCAGGCAGACATCTGGTACCCTTGGCCTCAAATTGATTTTTCTGTAGTAGACAGCTGCTTGTCCATGTCGGTCAAAAAGTTTCATTTCATACATTTTGCCAAAGTTTAGGGTAAGACTAGTGAAACTGGGTTAGAATTAGCATTAGTTATCCAGACAGCGTTAGGTAAAATCTTTTTGTGGTTAAGCTTAGGGTAAGGTTAACAAAAACATGATCTGGAAATAACCTTTTCTGCTCCTGAAATTATAGTAGCCTTAAAATGACTGTGGGTGTAAGAAAGACAGAGGGCCCTCACAGAAAAACTGTTAAGAGAGTCCCAAGCTATCCTCTATTACAGGGATGAATAGTGGCAGCTTTCCAATTGGGCTGCCGGTAATGACTGTGGTTACATAACAGTAGCACTGTACTGTAGCCAGGCGTTATTGAAACACTGCATCATCAATGACATGACAAATTCAAACTGAGCATGTCTTGATCTCCAATTTTACAGCTTTTTCTTGGTTTCCAATGTCGCGGAATCCAATTCGTCGCAGCACCTCTCAGAGGGCCCGGAAAATCTGGAGGCGTCTTCCAATGGACCTCCAGTAGGGCTAAAGAGATGGTGTTTCACAGAGAACTATGGCTCCTTCTGGATTAACGCTATTAAACCCTATTCAATTGTCTTTCTATCTATTTGTTAGTCCTTATCAATCTTTTCTTTCTTTATTTCGTCCCTCCCTCTTTACCTCCCTCCACTCCCCCCGGTCCCAGCAGACTCTGCTGACTCTGCAGCATTGGGCTCCTGGGCGTCTTGATCGCTGACACAGGTAATTGTGATGAAATTAATGGGCGTCTACTCCAGCCACTCCCACGCTCTGTCTCTTAGTCTCTCTCTACTTCTCTCTCTCTCGCTGTAGATCTTGCTGACTTAGGAACTTTTTGTCCTTGGATATTCAGCAATGCGAGGGAAAGGTCAGATGCAAAGGACCATTGTTAAGTGCCATGGGGGGGGATGGGGTGGTTAAACTTAACACAGTGTGCTAAACCATAAAATACACAGTAGTACCCTAAACCTTAACGTACTGCACTAAACCTTAACAGACGGTGCTTCATTTATAAATTCAACGGTCCTGGAATAGGGAGGACTAAATGTGCCACATTCAAAAAATTAATAAAAAACAATTAAGAAATAAATAAATAAAACAATAAATAAATAAATGAATAAATAATTGTGTTGTACTATTGTATTTGCATTTCCAATGTCTTATAGACACAATCCAAAATCAAATAACTGCTATTGCTTTTGTATTTGCAGTGTGTATGTGCATGGTAATAGCAAATACAATAAGAGGGTTGGACTTAAGTTAGGAGGAGTTGTTCTGATTGGACTGTGGTGGTGTACATGAGAAATGAACATTTCAGCTGTCAATCAAGTAGCAACTAGGCGTATTTTCCATGTCCACTACATTATTACAAAGTTTGAATTCTATTTTGAGTTACTTGTTAATTCATCACAGCATTGGCACTGATTTAGAAAATGTTTGTGTTAATGATATCACAGTAAATATGCTGCTGTAGATGATCGCACGTCACCGTAGGGAATTGATGGACAGAGTTCATGTTGATGTAGCTCCAGCACCATTCGTCTATATCTGGCCAAGTAATGACAACACCAATCAGTCCAGAAGGGTGCACCATTACCCCCCAAGAAGAGGGTGCCCAGGGGCATGGCAGCCGGTACCAGCTGTAAGGGCGCTGCAGGGATGGGCCAGTGCAGCTGGTCCCCAGCTGGTTGCCGATCGTGGTAAGGTAGTCTCTGCTGCAGGGGACGGATCCCCTGGCTGCGGCGTTCGGGGCGGAGCGCCGGACTTGGCACCAGGGTGTTTTGTGACCAGCACCGGTGGAAGGGGTTGTGCGGCCAACCCTGAACGAGGCATACGGGACAGAGCAAGATCCTCGGGTGCAGGGGTTGAAGCCCCTGGGTGAGGCACAGCTGGCTGGTCCTCCGGCACCGTCTCTGCAGCAGGCAGGGTCTCTGGAATCCCATGGAGGGAGGAGTCACTGGCCCTGACATGGAGGGAAACACTGCAGGCACAGGTGTGGAGGGCTGAGCCAATGGCATTGGTGTGGGGAGAGGAGCAGATGGTGCTGGAGGGGAAAAGGAGATGCAGGTCCAACACTGTGGAGGCTAGGATAGCTGTGCTGGTGCTGGATAGGCTGAGCAGGGTCCTGCAGCTCTACAAGCAGCCCTTATCTTCTGGGTTGCAGGACGGGCGATGAGGGGGACTCTAGTTGACTAGGGACCCAGGTGGTGGAGTGGATAGGGGGTGCGCCGGTAGCCAACTAGTGTTTGCGCCCAGGAGATAACAGTCCGTGCCCCCCTCACCCACTTCTTCCTCTCTGTCCTCTGTCCAAGCTCGCTGCGCTCACTGACTGTAGCCCCCCATTAAAAATAATTTGTAAACCACAGTCGACAGTCCCGGATTCCCTGTCTGTCTTGTGCGGGGGTTGCTAACCCATCCCTCCTGAGCCAGTAATGCACGTCTTCAGGAATGCCAAGCCTTCCCATCACCCGGTAGGGGAAACCGAAGAGGCTATACCCCTCTTTTACTACCCCTATATCCATAGTGTAGCGGATATAGCCCCTGGATGGCTGGATGCCTTGTAATTTACATTAATTACACAGGGGAATAAAATATGCCACATTCCAAATTATTGTGAAAATTAGAATTAAGTGTCATAAACATTAAATCTTTTTTCAATCAAACTCATGGATGGTATTGTGTCTCCGGGCACTTTGGATCTCTGAAATCAATCTCAGACACCTGTGATAATTAGTTTGCTAGGTGAGCGCAATTAAAAACTACTTAAGGATGTTCCACATTGTTAAGCAGAACACATGTTTCAAGCAATATGGGAAGGAAAATGGATCTCTCTGGTGCAGAAAACCGTCAAATAGTGCAATGCCTTGAACAAGGTATGAACACATTAGATATTTCAGGAAAACTTAAGCGTGATCATCATACTGTGAAGAGATTTGTTGGCTGAATCAAAGCACAGATGGGTTTGTGCAGATAAAGGCATAATGAGGAAGGTTACTGCCAGACAAATTCATCGGATTAAAAGAGCAGCTGCTAAAATGCCATTAAAAAGCAGCAAACCGCTATTTGAAGCTGCTGGTGCCTCTAAAGTTCCTGCGAACCTCAAGGTGTACGATCCTCCAGAGGCTTGCAGTTGTACATAAACCTACTATTTGCCACCCCAACCAATGCTTACAAGCAGAAACGGTTGCAGTGGGCCCAGAAATTGTTTGTTTACTGATGAGTGCCATGCAACCCTGGATGGTCCAGATGGATGGAGTAGTGGATGGTTGGTGGATGGCCACCATGTCCCAATAAGGCTGCGACGTCAGAAAGGAGGGGGCAGAGTCATGTTTTGGGCCGGAGTCATGGGGAGAGAGCTGGTAGGCCCCTTTAGGGTCCCTGAAGCTATGAAAATTACCTCGGCAAAGTATATAGAGTTTCTGACTGACCACTTTCTTTCATGGTACAAAAACAAGAATTGTGCTTTCATTAGCAAAATCTTTTTCATGCATGACAATGTACCTCATTCTTTCTCATGCTGCATAGAGTACCTCTGTGTCATTGGCTGCTATGGGCATAAAAGGAGAGAAACTCATGGTGTGGTCCCCATCCTCCCCTGACCTCAACCCTATTGAGAACCTTTGGAGCATCCTCAAGCAAAAGATCTATGAGGGTGGGAGGCAGTTTGCATCAAAACAGCAGCTCTGGGAGGCTATTCTGACATCCTGCAAAGACATTCAAGCAGAAACTCTCCATAAACTCACAAGTTCAATGGATGCAAGAATTGTGAAGTTGATATCAAAGAAGAGGTCCTATGTTAACATGTAACTTTCCCTGTTAAGATGTGTTTGATTGAAATAGCTTAGCTTGATATCAGTAAATACGACCTCCTAATGCTACAAATTCAACAAATTACCATTTTCAGTTCTTCACAACCTATAAAATGTTTTGAAACTCTGTTGTGCATTAAAATTTGGAACAGTATATTTTGAGGTTTTTTTTGTATTTTTTAAATACTTTCTTTTAGTGGGTGGTTTGTTTTATGAAATTCAACTTATACCCTAACGGTTTTTGACTTGAAAATGATATTGACTGTCAATTGCATCGACTATATAGGAAAATCAGTGTAAAATATAATTTGCATAATAATTTGGAACAGTGTAGAGAGGGTACAAAATACAGGGGGATCTTCAGAGTAAATTATATAAGTATATGTACACAGCAGTGGCCTTAATAATTATATATATATATATATATATATAATAAAACACGAAGGTGTAAACAAACTACTGATAGTATACTTTAGATCGCTTAAGCCGTTCGCTGGGCGGTAAATGTCGCCATGGTAAACACAAGTTCGACCAATCAGAGACATCAATGTTTTGCTTAGAATTGTGGGTAGTGTAGTATTTCTCCAGAAGATCGCAAATAACAAGGTTGATTTCAGACCTTGTGCTTTTATAAGAGATTAATGGGATTTTGCCAGTCTGTTGGGGCCCCCTTTGGATGGCGGGGCCTGTTTCGATTGAAACGGGTGAAACATAGGTAAGGCCATGTCTGTTTGTACAGTTAGTGGAATAGTGCAACAGAAGTCTACATTTAGAGAGGTACATTAATTGGTATATAAAGTGGCAAGACAAATACAATGGAATAATTAACACTTGAGCATAACTGTGCAAAAAGATAGTGTGCATCTGACAAACAATAAAACAGATACTGTGCAAATCAGTGGGTGCAGAGGCACCATGGGACAAAATAAATCACCTGCTTGAGCACAGGTTACAGGTGGGTAAGCAATGGTGAAAATAGAGTTTAGGTACAGAGAGGTTTTGCGTAGAAGTGACTTGTATGTGAGGTGATACCATTGGGCCAGGTGTCGAGTATGTAGTAAGGGCCTGCCCACTAGTGCATTGAGGTTTCAGTGGTGGGTGTTAAATGGAGCATTGGTGACAAACCAGATGGCGCTGTGATGGACTATGTCCATTTTTTTCAGGAGGGAGATCGAGGCAGTTCTGTAAATGACATCACCGAAGTCTAGGATCGGTAGAATAGTCATTTTTACCAGGGTGTGTTTGGCATTTTTTACATGCACTTTAACACCACTGCAGTCCAATCAGAACAACTCCTCCTAACTAAAAGTCCAACCCTTATTATTGTATTTGCTTTTGCACATACACTCTGCAAATACAAAAGCGATAGCAATGGTTTGTATTTGAATTTGGATTGTGTCTATAAGGTATTAGAAATGCAAATTCAATAGGAGTGTAGGGCTTCATTTATTTATTGATTCATTCATTGATTTATTGTTTTATATATTTATTTATTTGTTGAATATGGCACCGTTAGTTCTCCATACCAAAAAACATAGGCCTGCGAGAGGGAGAAGGATCCGACAAGTTCAGAGGTAACGGAACAAATAGAAAGAGGAAAACTCAACACAGCAGCTCACTCAGTACACCCTCTCCCATTACTGCCGCACTGCACCAGTCTGCATCTATCACTGTACGGATGGTGTACCTATCTACAAACTTCCCACTGGGTAGCACACCATAAGGACCTATATTGTACAGAAAAAGTACTCATCCGGGACAAAGCTCAAACTGAGAAATTCAACAGCAAATGATTGTTGTTTTCTTAACTTGACACATTTCCTTGAGGATTCTAAATTAAATGCACTTATACCATCATTACATAAAAATAACAATAGGTAAAATATCTTAATCATTTTATTCTTAGTTTCCCATTTCAACAGAAATGGCTGCAATCACAGGTCAGTTGATGAATTTAAGGCATAGCTTTCATGTGTAACAAAACACTACATAGTGTAGGAAAAGTTAATATTATATGTATTACTTTTTCATATTTTTTAAATGTCAAGACATAGGTTTAATAGCTTTATAAGCGCATTTCTGAAAGAGAAAGCGTTCTCACTAGCAAAAATCTACACCTCTATTCGCTGCCTAAAAAAACATCACCAGCCCTTTACCAACAAATTAAGCCAGACCCATTCACAAAACTCAACCATGGAAACACTACCATGTATATACCTAGTAATAAACAACCTGGCAGCCAAGAAGAGACCTTCACTGTCGCTCTGGATGTTCTTGGCCTGGCCCTAAGTATTTTGAAGCTGACGTGCACAGCTAGCATGTTGTCAATGAAATATACACAGCAGATACCAATGCTTTGTTTTCAACTGAGCTTTGTTTATTAAATTTGCACAGAATAGTAAAGAAACTCATCAGTAGTCTCTTTTTAAAACACTGACTATGATGACGTAGACTGTCCTGCAATGCAGCCCACTTGTATTATTATTCTACCAAGAAAGTATGTTAAGTAGACATCATTCGTGCAACAAAATCCTGGGTGCAAAGTTTGTGGTGAACTGTCTTGCTCAGGGACAAAATCTTCACAAAGAAAATAAAAATCCTATTTGTTGTTTCAAATGATATTCAATAAATAAACAATACGGCTTATAGCCTATGTTGGTCAGCTAATTTATAATTGGCATTCGCTGGTATTCCACCTCTAGGCTAGCCTAGAAATCTATACATAATTTGTAGCTAGGGTCAGTCTAGCAACTCTCCGTTGTCTTGCAAACTGGAAAAACCAAATTCTGGTCAGGCCAATCACGTTGTGTATAGAGTCGGTGGGCGGGCTTAACGTAATTACCAGAAAACATAGAAGATGACTGCTGCTGCTGGCGAACAGCTGTCTTTCTAATTGGCTTTGGCCGCGACTCTGGAAGACTTTGAGTTAAGCTTTTCTTTGAGAAAAGGACAAAGAACGGCACTGAAATCATTCTTACAAAAAGAAGATGTGTTCGTAGTTTTGCCGACCGGGATACTTCGTTGCTCTGGTTGGTTGTAGCGCTGTCCTATTGCATGCAGAGGGAATTTGAAACACAACCATTTATCCCGCCCCTCGGATTGAGCCCTGCCAATGGTGAGTTCCCAGACCCAACATCTTGATGTGGGTTTGGCTTGTCAGGCAAAATCTAGGCAGTAATACGGTATCATGGACAATTCTCAGTTTGACAGTGAGCGGTTCACAGCTCTGGACAGGGTTTGTGTTTAATCTGACACAAACAAGTATTATAAGTCATTTGGTATGCTTTATGGTTTTGTTTAGGTAGACATTCAGATAATAATGTGATGTGTGCCACCATGTCTCACCTGTTGAGGTACACACGTTTCTCTGTGAACTGGCCTTGACCATGTGCCGGGTCTTCGAACGGTTCATTCTGGATCACCTCCACCCCCTCACCACGGTCGCTCTGCTCGTGGCTGTGCTTGCTTATCATATACAGCTGGCCAATCCTGTACTGGAGAGAAACGACCGTAGAGGAGTAAGGGTCAGACCCGTAACATGAACACTTCAGTTTTGACAAGTGATTTGATTGCAGTTGAGCAGTCCTGTACTCTCAGAAACAGAGTAATATTGTACCAAGGAAACATATGAGAATGAATGAAACAACTCATCCGGATTACCACAAATGTTGAGTTCATCATTCCAATGGAGAACTCAGTTGTTACAAGCTCCTATGTTTACATGAACAGATGTGACTGGCTGTACGTGGATCTACCAATAACCTTAAATATTATATTTCTAATGGAAATATAAACTTGTTTTTACAACTCAAGATATTATAACTCAAAATATTTGTAAAGTACTCCATGTCCAAATGACATCTTTCCCAAACACTGTTTTTA
Organism: Umbra pygmaea; assembly: GCA_016801145.1. NCBI lineage: Eukaryota > Metazoa > Chordata > Actinopteri > Esociformes > Umbridae > Umbra > Umbra pygmaea. Next base: position 25,213 of record JACXGM010001855.1, on the reverse strand, counting down.
AAATAATTCGTATTTTTCATCTTTCGTTCTGTGGAAAAGTGGCTCCTTTAAACAAAAGCATTCGGTTCCACCGTGTCACAGTAGTTATGTGTGTTCTTGCCCTTCTGTGAAGACTTCCACAAAGAAAAAAACACCAGTGAAGTGCTTGTGAGACTTCCTGACAAATATAATGAGGCTTTAATAATTCAAGGTGGATTCAGACAAAGTGGCTTTTGATCAGAGTTAAGCTGTTGGCCCAGGGAGAGAGAAAGACGAAGGATGGAGAGACAAAGAGAGACGGAGAAAGAGAGAGAGAGAGGATACATTGAAATTGAATTGAGAGAAGGAAGAGGAGGACGACAAAAAGCTACGAAACAGAGAGACAAATGGTGTGGCTGAGAAACAATGAGACCTAGGGGGAATATTAAAAACAAAGTGACATAGTGAGATAGAGAGATTAAAAAAAGAATGACATAGTGAGAGAAAAATTAAACAGAAGGAGAAATCACCAAAAGAACAGCATGTTAGATAGAAAAGTAAGGAAACTAAAAAAAACAAGAGAGAGGAATAACAGACAGAGAACAGAGAAAGAATGAGGAAGTGGTGAGAGGAAAATAAGGGAGTGATGGGCTGAGGAAGAGGTAGAGAGGATGAGGACACGCTGGGATGATGTCAAATGATGCTAATCCTCTCATCCCTGGGCAGCTGTGAACCCTCCAGGCCTCCTCTGCTTAGTCACTCTGCATCCCTCCCTCCGCTTACGACCAGCCGGGTGTGGCTAAATCGAGCTTTGGAGAGGTTACAGCGTACCGTGGGGGGGCACAACAGAGCTTTCAAATATTTCCATTACCCTGTTACGTGACATCAGTGGAAGCCTTGAGGGATTGACCCCGAGTTGACTCCGACGAGGCCCCAAGCTGGCGTTGAGGATAGCCGAAGTCCCTTGAGTGTTTCACATTTAAGGACGCGTAGGAGCGAGCATACCGAATATAATCAAATGGAGGTCAGTTGGTACAGTGCTTCACACCTCAAAGCACTTCCTACCCTTATTTCTGTGTCCACCATGGTTGGCTGGTTTTATTGTGTGGAACCTTACAAAATGCCCTGCTGCCTGAGCCAGAGATCTCTTAGGGCTTATGGGGGGGGGAGGACTTGCGACAGGAGTGGATGCTTCAGCACAACGCTGCCCCCAGGACCCGCCCACAGCAGTACACTGCAGCATAATGCAGCATATCATGGACCACAGATGCAATAAATCACTAACGTAGGGTACGGTGTGGAGCTGTGGGTCATCTCTACCAGCAAGGTGGGCACTGCGGCACCAGCACCATCCCTCTGGGGTCATCAGCTTTAGGGGAACGTCTGACAGGAAGAGACTAAAACGTGCATGGGGGCCACTGCCTGGAAAGTAGTGCTCAGAAAGTGGACCGGCCCTGAAATGGCCCCAATCACGGGATAGATTAATGCATTGAAAGTAGACATTGTTCAGGTGAAACAGGCCCATAAGGCAGAAGAAGCACATTTTGTTTTATTCTGTAAGCCAGTTTAATGGGTAGGACTCTAGTGTACAGTATTTGATCGCTGCTTGAAAAACTGTCAGAAGTACATGTATGTCTATGTACATGTCCCGTTCATTACGTATGAACCTAATGGCATCAAAGCCACTGTTTTCAAACGTGAAATGTAATGTCAAGTTGAGCTATGATGACGACTCTACTTGTCGATAATACACATAATTCACAACATCATAAATGAATGCATGTGCACACAAATTTTCTGAATTTCCGTTGGTCAACAGAAGGCGCGCCAGCTGGAAAATCAGCACCCTCTCTCTCTTCTACTGGTGACAGGAAATCATTTCTCATTCTTTTTTACATTTTTACCCATTTCCAATTCCCCCCGACTCTGCCTGGTCTGCAACTCCTCAGCAAGTGGGGGATGGTCGAGTGCGCTCGTCAAACCACGTTTCGGAGCCATTCGATTCTTATCACACTGCTGGTTCAAAATGGAAGCCATTACTCAGCACATGCATGGATGTAATACACCTTCACCAACTATACTGAACTTACAGTCGCTTGATCTGCACTCAAGGAGTTGCCTTGAGAGCAATGTGGCATGTTACGCAAGTCTAACTTTTTACTTGTTATCACAGGCAGCACTTTACCAATTTTCCGTGTTACCAAAGTCAGAGAAGCCATAACCAGGATCAAACCTGTAGCCACCGTAACGTAGTCGCCCTGCGAAGCAGCAACTAAGCCTGCAATCATATCTATATATATTGTTTTTTTAACAGATTTGCTTTCGAAATTGAGGGGAAAGTTGGTTTGAATGAGTTGTTGCTGTAATTCAGATTACTTCCAAAGGAATCAGATTATGGATGTCCCCTTAAACTTCATTAATGTATACTTAAATTAATTAGGTCTTAATTGTATTTATATTGAGGTTTTAAACTAAACTTTGCAAACAGAACAAGGAATGTAAATACATTATGTAGAGGGTATGTGGGTACAACATCCCTATTACATCAAAACCATACAAACAAAAAATCTTGACTAACCTTCACAGATTTGCTAAAACATGTAGCCATCAACATTGAAGAGAATCAACAGCAAATATCCTGGCTCTCTCTCCTTTCCTATTGTTCTCTTTCCCTCACCCCCACTATTTCTCTGTCATTAATACAAATCCACCCCTCATTGAAGTCCCCCTCTTGAAAGCAGAGAAGGTTAGGGTTGATAAAAAAAGCGATCTCAGGTTAAAGTGTCGATAAATAATGCATGCTCTTTCTTTTTGTGTCAGCCGCCGGCAGGAAAGGAGAAGTGGGAATAGAGAGGGCCGAAGAAGCGGAGCACTGGTTAAGAGATGAAACCTGAAAGTGGTCGAAAAGGACATTTGACGACAGAGAGTTACAAAGGAAAACTGGGCTTGACATTTCTTTCGTCATGTATTAGGGATGAGAGATGAGACACATCCTCTTTCATTCCTCATCATCATTGTAGACGAGCGGCAGTGGTTTCTACTGCTAGTGAACCTGCAGTATCTTGCGTCAGTTGAATGAGCCGGTGTGCTGATTTGAGTGTGGTAAAAGGTATGGGAACCTGAGGAGACATTGTACAAACTTTAATTGAATACACAAAAAGGTATCAGAATTGTTCAGCACAAGGTATGCATTCATATCTATGTGTTCACATTTCCGTGCAATTTGTAAGGCCTGCCGGCCCACAAGCATTTGGCGTTGACCATTTAAATAAAAACATTACGGAATTACATCAGGGAATAAAACAGGAGCGTTTCAGTTGTCTGAAGAATTCACACTGAAACTACTTGGTGAAGCCGCTTCCTCTAGTATGTGTCCTCAATTAAACCCTACTCTTTTCAGTCCACTACGCACCATGGTCACAAATAGTGCACTACATACTCTAGGTATGCCATAGGGTGCCACTTGATAGTGTCCCCAGTGGCATGTGAAGAGTCTTCGAAGGAGCAGCCTGAAATATTATCAAACCTCCAATAAGCAGAGGAGGACCAAGCGATATCACGGCCATGGCTGCCCTGCTCACACAGATTTCAATAAAATAAAGAGCACCTGCCCCATTAGTCTAGCTGTCACTGAACAACAGCTTTATCAATACACCAACAGATTACAATGCCCTGGATTGATCAATACCATGAATTAAAAAGAACTGTTTGATAATATCCTCAAGCCTGGATCAGCTGGCAACAGAAGCCCCTTTCAGACGTATGGATTGTGGGGGCCCGAAATCGGTTCGGTCATGTCATTGTTTTGTCTGTAACGGTACCCCAATTGTGTAAAGAAATGTTGTGTCAGAAGCGGCACGCAAGTCCATCGCTAGGCAACCATAACTGTGAATCAAATCTCAAGCGGCATTAGTGTAGCTGCCAACTTGCTCTGCCACTAACTCTACAAAAAAGAAATCTGTTAAAGGATCACTCCAGACCCCTAAACACCCCAACATCGTTGTGCCGGTCATGTTTCCAACCTGTCAGACTCACAATGTATGCTGTACTTCAATAGATGGCCACCACAAGTGATCAGAAATGTTGCCAGTGACATCACTGTAGGTGGTCCACAAATCACAGCGTGACGTGAGTTAGTGATAGGAGGTAAAGTAGACGTCAAGCGAGTGCAAGCCCTACAACTGGTGCAATGTGCACTTGCCTTAACTCCTGTTCTGCTGCCTGGCTTACAACTCATGGAGAGGTACGAATAAACAATCTTCACAATAAAGACCCCTCCTTCAATAGTGGCTAGTATCCAAAATCCCCTGGCCTTTTTGGGCGGTTGATACAATGCTTGGTAGGATGCAGGAATGGTGAACAGTGGAGAAGGAGTGAGGTAACGGAATTACAGTTGAGCCTCGAGGCTGATCGGGTTGTGCGTATATCACCCTTTCCCCACGCATCCCTCTGCCTGGGTCACGCCGAGGGAAATTACTGGCTGAAGGAGATGAGGAAGGAGAGAGAAGTGGTGGAATCCTACCTAGAGAATTCTCTGCATATGGAATTATAATCTACCAGACATTGTTCCATTAAAATATCAGGGCCTCTACTGCATCTTCAGATTTACACGGTAAAAGTGTTAGCTGGTGAGTGTAGCAGCTTGTATTAAATATAGAGAATAGGCCATACTTGACGCAGGGGTGTTTTTGAGATTCTATGCTGTCTATCAAAAAACTGAACACTGACTGAGTCATGAATGGGGATTAGAGTATGTCGCTAAAATTTCAACGCCGTAAGGTGGTCTTGTGATCTTAAATAGTCTCTACACATACAGTCATATGCAAATGTTTAGGCACCCCTGACAACTTTCATGATATTCATTTGTAAATAATTGGGTGTTTGGTTCAGCAATTTCATTTTGATCTATCAAATAACTGAAGGACAAAGTAATATTTCAGTAGTGAAACAATGTTCATTGGATTCATAGAAAATGTGCAATATGCATCAAAACAAAATTAGACAGGTTCATAAATTTGGGCTTTGAAATTGCTGATCCAAAAACCCAATTATTTATAAATGAAAATCATGGAAATTGTCAGGGGTGCCTCAACTTTTGCATGACTGTAGCTCAAATGTGTTTGTCTCGTTACTGACATATTAAAATAGATGGAAAATTACAAAAGATAGCTTACAGTGGCATAACACCAACTGACGCTTTGTGCCTCTGCATGCATACTGATAAAAGTGACAGAATGTGACAGGAAGACTACAAACTCTTGGTGATTCTTTTGGATGCTAACTCAATTACCCAGCGTTCCACACACCTCTAGTCTGCACCCTTCCAGTTCACATCAACCCGAACACTAATAGCTTCGCTAATTGTGCTGTTCCACCTCCTAAACCAGACATTAGTGTCGATCCCCGGGGAGCTCCATAGCAACCCTGAGGAGAGTCCATTACTGCTATCCTCTGGAAGAAAAAGAAGATCCAAAACAGAACAAAATCGACAAAAAGAGAAGATAGAAACAGTGAGAGTCAGAGAGAGCAAAAGAAAAACAGACAGCCTAATAGAAAGAGAATAGGGTGGGGTAAAACAGGAGAAAGAGATAGAGCTAATAAGCAGTGTCATAATGATGGAAAACACATTAAATGGGAACGAGGACCTCAAGATAAACACTGAGAAAGGGGTGTTATCATGCTGTACCAGTCATTAAAGTGTAACGTTAAACCCAGTTGCTCATGCTGTACCAGTAGTTTCTCATGCTGTACCAGTAATAAAGAAGGGTATAATTAAATCCTGTTTCTTATGCTGTACCAGCCATTAAAGGGTAACATTAATACCCGTTTCACAGGCACATTCACTACAGACCATAGGTCCGGGCAATCCATATCAGAAAACCTGACATCTCAGTCTGAAATATCAGTGTGAAACAGCAATCATATGCTCCGTACATTCCAAAACCTAGGAAAGAGAATCGGTGTAATCCCAGTATTCACTTTCAGGAAGTAAATGTCGCCCAGGGCTACTCTACATGAATGCAAATAATCTATGGCTCATCTATTTCCCTACGGGCACTTAAGGCCCTCTCCAAGGGCTAAAAATGAACACTGCCAAGAATAGCATTGATGCAGTAGCAGAGTCATAAGCCAAGGCACCCTGCGATGAAGAGGAGGTAGGCTTCCTGATTAGATCGGATTGCCTGCAGTCCCTTTATTGGAAAAACAAAAGGCGTGGTTGAGTATGTCGCTGACTCAGGGGAGATAGCCTAATGGCTAGTGTGATTTATACAAGTGCCTGAGGGCTGCGAAGAGCGGGGGGGGGATCGATCTGTTCTCGGCTCCTACTGCAGCAGGAAGAGACCGTGGCAGAACACACTTCATTCTTACAGGTAGGAACATTATTGAGGAACATGTCAGAGCAAGGCCCAGGAGATGGTGAAAAATGCCCAGTGACAATTTGCAGAATAATGATTCAAAGTTAACAATCCACATTGTGGTTGTTTCACCTAGCATGTCACAAGGCGTTGATATACAGAGACAGAGACAAAATGCAGGGAGTGATGTTCTTGTTCACTTCAGGCAGGTTGACAGTAAGGACCAATATGTAGTGTCAGATGAACACTGATATAGAAGCTGCAAAACAGATATATATCAGGCTATACCAAGCTGTAACGCAGCATATAGTCGTATGCAAACGTTTAGGCACCCCTGACAATTTCAATTATATTAATTATTAAATCATTGGGTTTTTGGATCAGCAATTTCATTTCGGTCTATTAAATAACTGAAGGACAGAGTAATAGTTCAGTAGTGAAATTAGATTGTTTGGATGAACAGAAAATGTGCACTATGCATCAAAAACAAAATTTGAAAGGTGCAGAATTTTGGGCACCCCAACATAAATATCACATCAATATTTAGTTGAGCCTCCTTAAGCAGAAATAACAGCCTCTACACACTTTCTATAGCCTGTAATGAGTGTTTGGATTCTGGATGAAGGTATATTGGACCATTCCTCCTTGCAAAACATCTTTAATTCAGTTAGGTTTGATGGTTGCTGAGCATACAGCCCGCTTCAAATCACCCCACAGATTTTCAATGATATTCAAGTTCTGGGGAACGGATGGCCATTCTATCAGTATCTGCTGATACTGAGTGGAATCCATGCGACTCTCAACTTTAACAAGATTTTCAGAACCAGCACTTGCCACACAGCCCCACAGCATGATGGAACCTACACCAAATTTTACTGGGGGTACACACTTGACCCCTGACCCACTGGTATTACATCATCACCATAAGTCACTTCTATGCAAAACCCCTCTGTACCTAAACTCTTCTCACCATTGCCTTACCCACCCAGTAACCTACGCTCAAGCAGGTACATCTCCTTAGTCACTCCAAAAGCCCATACCTACTTTGGCTGTACCCCTTCCAGTTCGCAGCAGCATATGACTGGAATGAACTACAAAAGACTATGAAACTTGTGATCACCGCTTTTAAATCACGAATATCAGAGCTTCTGTCTGATCATTGCACAATCTGACTGTCGCCGCTCACATGCACTCTACCTCTGCCCATTTGATCTAGTGCCTTAATTTTGCTCCATGGTGCATTTGCACACACTGATCTTATAATAAGTATCATATTTGTTGTTTGTCATTTGCGCAATATCTACTTGCACAGTTGTGCTTAAGTGTTAATTACTTCATTGTATTTGCCTTGCCACTTTATATACCAATTAATCTCTCTCTATTTCAGACTTCTGTTTCACTAATTGTACATATTGTATACACCGCGTTCCAAATAATTATGCAAATTGAAATGAAGTGTCATAAATAATAAATAGTTGGTTTTTCAATCAAACTCATGGATGGTATTGTGTCTCCGGGTTCTTTGGTTCACATTTGAAACTGCTGGTGCCTCTGGAGTCCCGCAAACCTCAAGGTGTAGGATCCTCCAGAGGCTTGCAGCTGTGCATAAACCTGCTATTCGGCCACTTCTAACCAATGCTCACAAGCAAAAACGGTTGCAGTGGGCCCAGAAATACATGAAGACTCATTTTCAAACAGTCTTGTTTATTTGTGCCGTGCATCCCTGGATGGTCCAGATGGTTGGAGTAGTGGATGGTTGGTGGACGGCCACCATGTCCGGTAAGGCTGTGACATCAGCAAGGAGGTGGCGGAGTCATGTTTTGGGCCGGAATCATGGGGAAAGAGCTGGTAGGCCCCTTTAGGGTCCCCGAAGGTGTGAAAATGACCTCTGCAAAGTATATAGAGTTTCTGACTGACCACTTTCTTCCATGGTACGAAAAGAAAAACTGTGCCTTCCTTAGCAAAATCATCTTCAAAATCATCTTCACCATCTCATGCTGCAAAGAATACCTCTGTGTCAATAGCTGCTATGGGCATAAAAGGAGAGAAACACTTTCCTCTAGAAAGTAGATTAACCAGGTGTTTTTCTACCCCGAAGTAGCAAGACTCATGTTGGTTTTAAGCGGGCTGGTGGTAGATGGAAACAGTCTAAACTGTGACATTTGTGGTATGGCATGGAATGGCCCTGCAGTGAATAAGCCTCATAAGCTCCTGACTCAGGCTACAGATGCCGCATATCGACAGGGGTTAAAGGACGGCTTAGTAGATTGTCTTTCAGCCAATTCCGAAAATATGTCAAGGTTCAAATACGTTGATATAGATTTTTTTTAGTATACTTGTCAGATAATGTTACTGTTAGTGTCTTATGTCCATATCCTATGTTTTGTTAGTAATTCTTAATTAAAATTTTCTGATTTATTTTCCAAACCAATAATGTACTGAAATGGAATCGAGAGTGACAGACATTGTGAGAGAAGGACAAGAGACAGAGAGAGACAGAGAGCAAGAGAGTGCTTTGACATTAAGTACATTAAGTTATGACTTTAAATTAAATTGAGGAACTTGAACAGAACCTCTTTCCTCCAGTCGTAGCCTCATTGAAAGGCGTTCTCCCTTCTCATTGACAGCTGGGTTGCTGTGCCAGCCATCTCCCACCAACACAGATCCCCTGAGCCAGGAACACAGAACGAGACATCAGCCAGAAGCACATTTAGCCCTGCTACCCAGGAGCTGACAGCAGAAGAAGGAGATAAAGAGATAACAGAACTCCAAAGTGCCGATATTCTTTTGCAACTTTTCTGTGTAATGTTTACAGTCTTCGCATGATTGCTATGAAATGCCTTTCTAAGAAGTAGGAACGGTTTAGTGCAATCTAGATGTCAACATAACTATCCAACGGCAATGCTCTGTATGCAACTGTTGCATGGAACATGAGCAGCGTGTTATCTAGTAACTTTCGTTGATGCCTGGCTTGGCTTTGTTACTGAAACACCTTTCGGATAGAGTTGAAATAGAAAGACTAAGATGGAAAATAACTCATAGAATGGTCTAAGTTATGATAGGTTAATGACTCTTTTAGCTATTGTAAACAAATTATATCCTTGAGAATACAATTATTTCAATATACTGTAATTGAATTCAGAGAGACATACAAAGGTGGAGAGTGCAATATAGGTTTTGAATATTATGGAATAGACTCAAGTCTATTTTGCATTACACGACCGTACCGTACCATACCGCAGATATCACGGTACGGATCGTGTTCCCATCTGTATCTAGTCTGCTGGACAGCGTACCGTACCGGTCTATAGAGGAACAAAAACACCTAGTTCTCGTCTGTGATGAAGCATACCGGTGTGTGGGGTTACAGACAGAGAAATTAACTGCTAATTATTGTTGGTTTCTTTATTTGAACTTGATGAATTTCCTTGAGGATTTCAAATAAAACTTCTGCTAAGGACGAAGCTATTTGGTGGGCCGGGGTAGATGGGTAAGTAGTCATACACAGTTACCTTGTGTCATGTCGCTATGAAGCAAATCCTTGTTTGTAGCTCGGTTGCATGTTATTCAATCACTGTTGTACAGTTAGCGAATGTGTTACCTCCCACAGACAGACGGGTGACAACGTAAAGGAAAAGCCAACAAAGTGTCTCAGTAAGGCATCTACCTCGATCACTAACTCACCTTATGCTGTGTTTTATGGACCACAAATTGTTAGCGAATAGCAACTCACGATTCCTCTGGTTTAATTGCTATGAAAATCCAGATGCTAGTTGCTACCTTCCAGAAAGGTGCAACTTGCCCTTAGATCTGATCATTGACCAAGCGCGTGTGTGGCGTTGACTAATTTCTTTGTATTTCTTTCAGTTCCTGCCACTAACCCTGCCACTAACCCTGCCACGTTGGCAGCTCCGCAAACCCCCTCGACAGATGCGAGATGGTGAACGGCACTCACATGGTTCATCCAACCACGTCACTGAGGCGGCCGATTCCTTTCGCACTGCTCATCCAACACGGAAGCCTTTAGTCAGATCAAGCACGGGATGATTACGTTCACTGACTCTACTTCCGTGATTGAATTTACAGGGTCCCAATCTGCACACAAGGAGTCGCTGGAGAGCAACATGGTAAGGTAGTTAATCCAATTTCTCTATCCCAAATCCCGGGCAGCGCTATGCCAATTTGTGATGCCTGGGGCTGGAAGTCAGAGAACCCATATTTCGGCTCAAACCACTGACTAGGATGTAGTTTGTCCTGCAAGGAAGTGACTTAGCCCATTACGCCGCGCAGACACCAAGGTTTATGGAGGTATCTTAACAGATTGGTCCAAAATCTCCTATTGGTGTTCACCTGGGTTGAGATCTGGTGACTGCAAAGGCCATAGCTTATGATTTCCATACACATCAAACCAGTCAGTGTGCCTCCTGGAGGAAGCATGTGATCGATCTTTGACCATCCTCCACCAGCTGAGGAGTTGCTGACAAGGCTTAAAGGAGACTCCGTCAGGTCAAAGTGGATAAATAACAGAATAACAGGAAAACTGGTGTGCATACTTAAAAGTACCCAATCACAGGGCTACATCCCAAAAGCCTTTCTAATTTGTAATGTCCTGTATAGGGAATAGGCCGGCGTTTGGTCCGCACACTCAGTATCTCTCTGTAGATAGTAATCATATGCATATTTCTTTTGTCAGCAGCGGCTGTCATATTGACATTGACAAGAAGGTTACAATGACTGGATCCAAATGGCAAATTCACATCCACAGCTGTTGAGAGTGGCGTGTCGGGCACACAGGAGCTGTGTGAAGAGCACTCTGAAACATGCCAGTGAAAAGTGGAGTGGGCTTGACATATGCGCCACATCAAGAGTCGGGTTTTCTTCCATGTGTGGTGAGAGTTTCTGGTTGTGTTTGTGTGCGTTTCTGGCTGTGTTTGTGTGAGTTTCTGACTGTGTTTGTGTGAGTTTCTGACTGTGTTTGTGTGAGTTTCTGACTGTGTTTGTGTGAGTTTCTGGTTTTGTTTGTGTGTGTATCCGGTTGTGTTTGTGTGTGTGTGTGTGTGTTTCTGGTTGTGTTTGTGAGGTTCTGGTTGTGTTTGATTGATTTTACACACATATTAATCAATACCTCAGCTTGGTTATATGTTATTCTCAAAGTCTGCAAGGTGCTTTGGGTTTTGCTCAGCCGATTACCCCTAATGCACCTCCCAGAACAGACTGCTATTTGTCACCGCCCAGGGAGACGAAGAAACACCTAGCTCAACCAACATCATTCCTCTCTTTGCTTAATGATAATAAACTTATTTGATATGAAGATGTTTCTTAACCATTGTCATGATCTGCAAAACCACACTTCGCAGTTCGTTTTACTAAAGCCATTTTTTATTTCACAGGAAACCATCACAGGCCTTGGAACTCAAAAGCACTTTTTAAAAACAAAAGAACTGTCTAATTAGAATCTGGGGCGAGTAGCAAGGTTGTCAACTTCATAAATGACATCAGGAAATATTAAAAGATGCAAAATGAGGATCTTACATTTTCCAGCAGGCTTTCCAAAAATGACATTTGTGCAAGGAGGTTTAATAACAGGCGGGGAAGCAGAAAGGCTGACAGCTGAGCACAAAGCAGGAAGCTGGAGAGGAAGGGGCAGAAACAGAAGTGCTGTGTGTTTCTGGAGGGCTGGAGCCTGACAGAATCCATCAGAGACAGAGGCAGACAGTGAGTAGAGACAGACCAGGATGGTAGGAAACTTCTTGAGGAAAGAACTACAGTAGCCAAAGTGAATCCCCAGAAACTTGACAGAAGGTAAACAAAGTATTAGCCTCTTCTCCTGATTTGTATCCTATGCATGTTGATAGTGATTTCTGGATACATTTTGCTGTTGACTATGCTGCCATGCTTAATGGAGATTACAGTTTCGGGGAAGTGGTTGAAAGCACATTATGAAAGCACATAACACTCCTTATATAAAGACTTCAGTATAGTGTCTGTAATTTGATGAGGTTAAGTCTAGTTGAGTCACCTAGCTATCTAAAAACGAATGCAACTAAGTCATTCTAAATAAGCTTCTGCTAAATTAATCAATTTAAAAATGTAAAATCTGGGTTGTTTTTATATTTACATTTATTTAATTCTGTAGACAATATGATCCAGAGTGATTTAGTGAAAGTATATTTTCAGTACTGGTCCCTTGTAGTAATTGAACCCAAAAGCACCATGTTGGACAAACCACGGTCTCACACCAAATTGAGCTACACATTTCCACAAATAGACCTCTGTCTGCAAAACCCACAGTCTGCATTAGTGATGAGTCAATAAGCAAAACAAGTAGCTAAGACTTTCAAAAACATTTCTGTCGTTACCCAATTGTGTGCGCTTAGTCATTCAGCAAGCGATGAGGCTAATCAGTACATCTTGCATTCAGATCAGGTAGCTCAAAGCCAGCCAGCCCCCTGCTAACATTTATGCCTAAACCTAACCTAGCCTTGAATTACAGACAGGAACAAAGTTCCCTTAAGTCTGTTTTAACCAGTTTTTAGATATTTTCTTCCCTATTTCAGCATTACAGAGTTAAATTAGTAACAACACTAAATCTGGTCACAGACAATGACATCCCTTAAAAGCTGAAATAGTCAGGTCATAAACAGAGAGGACATTCTGTGTGGGTTTGTTTGACTTCCTCCCCAACAACACTTAGGTACACACGTACACCACTGAACCTATTCACCTCCAAGAACTGAACATTCCTGATACTTGAAGCTCTTAAAAAAGGCAGTTGATTCACGAGGACGAGGCTCACGGGGACACAATGTCCCATTAAAAAGACATAAAGCATAGTGACAAGGAGCAGCGTGTGGTGTTCGGCATCACAGAGAAACAGAACATACTGGGCAGGTCCTCCCTCGTCTCACGCTCAATTTCACTCTCTCCTCCCTTGTTTCGCTCGCATTACCCCTGCGTTATTCACCCCCCACTGAACGCTCATTCACAACAACTCTGCCTCTTTTCCCCGTTCTTTGGATCTTCCTCACATTTCGCTCCTCTTCACACTGCTTTCTCTCCATGTGTCATCCACCTTTCAGTCTCAAGTACCTGACCTCTCCATTCCTCTCAGCGTCTCATTCTACTTCTGCAACTCTAATGTTCCTCTCATTCTTTTACCTCTTTCTCCGCTATTATATTTCGCTCTGTCCCTCTCCAGTCATTTGCTCCACTGGCATTGTCATTTAGGAGCCCGTCTCATCGGGGAGGATAATGGCAGCTGAGTAGCAGCCCCGCGTTCCCCAGCAGAGAGTGGGGCACGTGCATCTCCGGTCGCACAACCTGACACCCTCCGCCCCCCACCCCGTCCATCCTCGCTGGGTTTCACTCAACCAGGCGTAAAAAGCAGAGCTAATGTAGCAATCCTGCGATTTGGTCCCCAGATCTTATGCATATAACGCAAAGGCAAACGTGGTTTGTGTGTTTGAGAGAAGTGAGAAATCGAAGACGGCAGCGTGTTTGTGTGTGAATCCGTGAGTGTGTGCGCGCGTGTCAAACAGCCATTACACAAAGTATAGTGGAAAGTGGTTTGATTGTCTGTGTGCATCACATTGAAATCCCAAGCAATACCTTGAAATACCATTAACTGTGAAGCACTGAAAGGACGGCAAAATGGGAGCTTGGGCACCACAGCGTGGGGGGGGGACGTGATTACTTTCAACAGCAGGTCAAAGTTGGGCAGGGACGTAGACGTCATTGTCAAGGAGTATTCCAATGTCTCACCATGCCCTGACTCGGTAGTCCCTTCATATCATGTGAGAGAGCAAAAATCCATCCTGACAGACAAATAGCTATTTTCAGTGTCACAGTGGTCAGACATAAGCTACTGCATCCACACCGCCTCCTGCGTTGAGGCTTCAGAAAGGTTACGTAAAAAAACACACTGGAAACGGCGCAACAGTAATCTAATGTACCACGGCTTTGTGGAATTCAGCCCTCCACAAAGGCAGACGATGCCACTACAACGTGGGTGTACAGCAAGCCCTCAGATCTCATTACCAATTAAACACCCTCTCTGACGTCTCCTCTGTTATGCATGGCAACGGTGCTGCAGCCAGAAGACAGCTGCAAATGAGCATGTTGGAACATCTGGCTCCGGGGGCCTCCTTGACGTCACAGAGAGCAGCTGGCCAAGCCCCCGCTGGTCACCCCGTCTAGGGCTCAGATAGAAGACCTTGCTTCTTCTCACACACACAGTTTTCCGATCGGTCTGCCAGAACTCCTCAGAGACGTCAGAGAGGCATCAGGATTCGTCCCATAACAACCTCGCCAAACCCCTCAGTCTCCTCTGGCCTTCACTGACGGCCGCTGCTGAAATGCTTCCCTCTATAGTGCACTGAGCGGGATCATAAAAAGGGGTGGACATCATAGGGAGCCACAGAATTAAGTAGCTGTTGGAGAATAAGCATCAGTTAAGAATTGTGTTGCTGAACCTTTGAGGGCACGCAGAGTGGCTGGCTAACGGAAACAAAAGGGATTATACAATGAATACATATTTGGTGAAGAGTCCAGCTTTGGGACTAGTCCTTACATGGTGGAGATGAAAGGAGGCTGGCCTTCTGCACAGCATGGCGTGTTTATAGTCAGAGTCAGAGGACGTCCAGGTGCTTAATGGACACTGGGTGTTTATCAGACTGTGTGGAAATGTCACAGACATTAGGAGTCTCTGTGAACCAAAATTGGGAAAGTTCATTGAAGGAAGCTTTGTGTGTGTGTGTGTGTGTGTGTGTGTGTGTGTGTGTGTGTGTGTGTGTGTGTGTGTGTG